>BMAV01017685.1:0-193561 GCA_019973955.1 Trichonephila inaurata madagascariensis | reverse complement strand
GGCGAAATCTTGGCGGTAGAGCCAAGTTGGCATCATTTTGGCGACCAAGTTGGCGATTTTTGGCGACCAATTTGGCGATTTGGCGTCTTTTGGGACCATGTTGGCGAGTTCGGAACCCCGGGAATCTTTATAGAAAGTAGTAGATCTTCCACTAGTGTCACGTTCAATGACACGAGCTGTTATATTTCTGGAAGTTTCTGTCGCCTATAAAGGAGATGCCGCCGGGACGGCGAGGAGTCTGGATTAAACCAGCGAGTAGTGAGGATTGTTTTGACGAGTGATTAGCTCGGCTGTGTTTGTGAATAATCTTTACTTACGTGTATTTTTAAACACTGTTATTGTGTTTGATTGCTGTTGAAGGTGTGAAGACCTTTGGATATTTACTCTGTGAATATATCGCTGCTGAATCCTGTATTTAAAGGATTGGATTTTTGATAATAAATTCGCATCGCTCTTAAAGAACTGTTTATTTTCTTTGTGATTGTTTTGCATAAAATCCTCGAACCCTCGGATCTACGTAACAATATATATAAATTTCCCCTTAAATAAATTTCAAAATGAAAAAACTTTAAAAACCTGATGTTAAAAAAAAATTTTTTTAAAGAGTCGGCGGGCCGCAACTTTTAAGTACCACGTGTTGGACATTCCTGCCTTAAATCATCATTCCAAATCGGCCGTCAAATAATCCCTTAAGGATTATTTCAAGAGGGAAATTCGTCACCCGCGCAAATCGAACTGCGCGGCAGATCAGAACTTTGTTAGACATGTTAAGTATTGTTCCGTTTTTGGATGTAGAGTGAATATGTTTTAAATAATTGTTAAAATTAATAAATCTATTTGGCCGCAATCAATACGTGATTACTCCAAGAATGCAAACTTTACTAAATTAATTTCTATTGGCGGTGTAAGAATGCAGTTAGAAATTTTTTAAAGTACCTGAGGTTTGTTTATTCAATTCTTACTCTATTAGCTCACACTCTCTATATATTTATTTATTTATTTATCTTGGTGGAATTTTCAATAGTTAATAAAATACATTTTAAAGCGTTCAACTGAGCTGATATTTTATATATATGATTATTTTGGATGACAATACAATAATTTAATTATAATTAAAAAAATTAATTGATTAAAACTAATTATTTAAAGAATTGCAAATACAGCCACGTTGGCATCATTTTTGGCGACTTAGCGACCATTTTTGCGACTTTTCTCAAAATTTGAAAAGGTTTTTTTCTCACGTTTTAAAGCATTCAGTTGAATTGAAATTTTATATACACGATTGTTTTGGATGACAATACGATACTTTAATGACAATTAATAAAAATTGATTACCACTTAATGTTGTGATTCTGTCATGTGTATATACATATTTATATTATTTGTAACTATTTATAATAAAAAGTAGCTAAAAAATAAAATTTTTCTTTGTAGGAATTCTAAGTAGGAATTGACTTAATTTTTTTTTTATATTACTTGTTTATTTATTCATATTTTGAGAAACTTGATTACTGAAATCTAATAATGGTAATTTTCAAAATTTTCAAAAATGTTTCAAAATGTTAAAAAAACATGCATAGTTTTTTTTTTTCAATTTCATCATTTATAGCATACTAGCTGGTATATCCGTTCTTTACACGGGTTAACTGAAAAATTAAACACAGATTGAAGGATAAAGAAGTTTTTAATGAGTTAATTTTACGTGAATTGCAAATTAAACAAAAAAACTCAGTTGAACAAAAAAAAAAAAAAGAAAGAAAGAAAACACCTTTAAATTTTAAGTATGTAGATCTAATAGCTGATAAAAATTTTTTTTATTTATAACTCCCCGTAACACTCTTGAGGGTCAATTTTTGAAAATACCTCCCTAAGCTGATCTCTGCTCAGCAAAAGTAACACATTGTTAAAAGTTTTGTGTAATGAACGCTTAAAATAGTGTAAATAATTTACATCTGTGAAAGTGAAACATTAATATTACTTTCTGTTGTATTTATTTTATGTTAAAATTGTAATATTCGCAAGCAACCCCGTTTCTTAAATTATAATGGCGATTCAATGAAAAACATAGCGAAATGTTAACGATAGAGTCAAGTTGGCAAATGTCTAGCTACTTTCATAGCTCGAGCTTTATTAGAGCTTTGTAAGAACCGCCGTGTAGGGGAGAGATGCACGTTAATGCTTTATCTACCGCATTATGATTTACTGTAGTTTTTTTCATGCAATATTTTTTGGATCACTACATTGAAAATTAAGGGATATACATAAACAAAATACTCCACTTTAGGAAATTTAATCCGTTAGAGCTAATAAATTAATTAAAGATATTCCACAGTAAAATTAACTATGTACACCGTTCACTTAAAATAAATAGTCAAATCGTTTTCTAAGGTCTTCATTAACATACAAAAACATAAGACACTTAAATTTTGACATAAACTATTTTTTCGGGACAAAATTAATAATCTTTGCAATCCGATGAAAACGCCGACAGCTGAAAACGCAATACCCCTTCTACAAAACTATTTGCCTTCCCCGCTAAAATACTCATCATAGAACCCGTGCTGCCATATATCTTGGAAGAGTGGATTTCAAAGAATATTCCTGCTAAGTATTGGTAGAATATTCCTTCTAAGTTGGTGTGGTGTGGTAGTTAGGAGAAGGGGTTGCCAGCTGAGGTGTCGTCCACGTCACTTGACCATGGTTCAAAATTACGCGGTCCGTTGCCAAAAGCCCTCGTGTAGCTGAACAGTGCGACGTTAATATTCACTCACTCACTCCAAAAAATACAATACAGTAGTTATTATTTTTATACTTAAAAAATGCAATATAATTAACGTTATAATTATATCTAGCGTTATAATTATATTAACGTTTATTATAGCTTTATAATTAACTACTAACCACAAACAAATTATGTAGTGTGAAAGACAAAGTTTATTTACTTTAAGTACCAGAAATGATAAAAGTATTTATTTTGATAAAAGCATTAATTTCTTATGGTTCACACATGAAAAAAATCAATAGTAGCCATTCACAAATAAAGAGAGATTTAAAACAACCTCTCCCTTCAAAGCTTCGTTTCATTCTGACATAAAAAAATAGAGCACAGGAATAAATTAGAAGCCAGCGCCTTGCGTAGACAAAACAAAAGTGTTTCTTCATAAATAAAAGATAGATATTGCTGTCGTGGTCTTTTTGCAGCGCACGTCATAATTGCTTGCAGATGGCAGTATTTTTTCCTACTTACTTAACAAATATCATTATATTTTGGACACTTCACACAATATCTTTATAAATTATAACCTATGTGTTATTCTGATGAATAAGCTATATTACTGTAAAGTTTCATTAAAATCCATTCAGTTGTTTTTGCGTGAAAGACGGCCAAACATCCTCACAAACTTTCGCATTTATGATATATATCTAGATTCTTTAGTGCAGGGAGTCGGCAAATCGTGGTTCATGAGCCACGTGCGGCTTTTTGCATAGATGATTGTAGCTCTTCAGTCTTCTGCCTCTATTTTCCTTTTCTCTTCTTACTTTATTATTATTTACAGGGAAAAAAATGTACCTGTATTTGTAAATAGGCTTAAATATGTCTCTATCTTAAGATAGTTACTTAACATTGCTGTTTCTGTGTTAAATTATTTTCCACTAACAAATCTAATTGAAAATCAGTGAAATATTGCAATTGGTAAAACTGGCATGGGAATGCATTCCTTAAAGTGATTTTCAGCAACGATTACTTATTTGCATAAAGGAGTTCCAGTACACTCACGAATGGCCATGAGATAAACAAATTTGACCAAAACTTATTCCATTATTTATGATAACCTTAAGGTATCCGACTACGTTCGGAACCGTGATTTTAAAAAAGCGCATAAATTGATACTTTTCATGATATTTAGTGTCACTTAGATTAGAATACATGCATAAAATTGTTTTAAGGACATTTTGACAAAAAAAAAAAATTATTTAAATACAATATTTTGGCAAAAAATTAACTTAGAATAACCTTTTTTCAAAATGTTCCCCTTTTGTTGTGACAAGGATAAGTGCTGATGTATTACCACTGGTTACAAAATTTTTCTTTTTTCGACTTCGAATTTACTTATTTCGACTACTTATGTTAGATAACCTTTTTGTTATCTTTTCATAAGAACTAGAAATACCGCGGGTTTTTCTAAATGAATATCGGAGTTTTAACGCCTAATAGTATTTATTACGTATAACTTACAAGTATAATTCATACATTAAATGAAAGAGTAAATGAAACAGTTTTGCTTACAAGTTTACTAATGTTCAATGTGAGCCCCATTCGTCACACGGCACACATCAAGTCGATAGGCGAGTTCATCCTAAACTTTGTTCAGTGTGTCTGATTTAATGCTTGCAACAGCTACTTCAATCCTGTGTCTTAAGTCTGGAAGGTCTTCTGGTAGTGGAGGAACGTATACACAATCCTTAATGAGCCCCCCAGATAAAATTCACATGGCGTCAGATCGGGTGAACGTGGAGGCCATACGAAACAAGCTTTATCGGGAGGCCCTTTGTGGCCAATCTGTTGATTGTGTACAGTTATGTTGTACCAATCGCATACTGAGATATGTCAGTGAGGCGTGCACCTTCCTGCTGCCAAATGAAGTTATCTGGTTCATTTTCTTCCAATTGAGGAAAAAACTACAATTGTAGAGCATCAAATTAGGCAGAACCAGTTGGTTCTCTGAAAACGAAAGGCCCATAAACTTTCCCCCGAGATATGGCACAAAAAATTAAATTTAGGTGGGTCTCGTTGCAGTTCCAGCACCTTGTGAGGATTTTTCAAACACCAGATGCGCGCATTATGAGTGTTCACATGCCCATTGAGGTGAAACGTTGATTCATCACTGAATACGACATAATCCATAATATTTTGATTATCATGCATCAACATGCCGCTTGCGAATTTGGCACGTAAGCCGTAATCTATCGGTTTTAGAGCTTGTAGCAACTCCAGATGATAAGGACGTAGTTCTAAGCGTTTGCGCGTATACCTTTCAAAACAGTCGTCATTGGCATTGCTAATTCACGACTTGCGTGCCGAACTTATTTCTTTGGGCCACGCGGAAGGAATCTCTCACTCGAGCAACACTCTCCTCGCTAAGCCTTGTTCGTCTCGTACTTTTCCCTTTACCAAGACAACCAGTTGTTTCAAACTGATGATACAATTTACGAATGGTGTTATTGTTTGGAGTTTGACAACTGGTTACTACAAAAAAGCCCGTTGCAAGTAATAGCAGATTCTGTCTTTGAAACTGGGGGCACTCAAAACTTCTGTTCAAAGTGCATTTTCTCAGCTAGTATGGCGAGAAATTGGGGAATCAGCATACGTTTTACGCGCACATGCCAGCAAACAAAACTGTTTCAGTTGCTCTTTCATTTGATGTATGAGTCATACTAATATGTTATATGTAATAAATACTATAAAGCGTTAAAACTTCCAATATTCTTTTAGAAACACACCCGGTATAAGTACAAGTTATTCAACATTTTTAACAGTTCGAAATTACGTGAATTCTCTAATGCAGCCATTGAAAATCTATAGTTGATTGGAAGCAAGTCAAGAAAATAACTAATGATACAATTATGTATACTTTGACTTTTTTTTCAAAAATAAAAAAAAAAAAAAATTGTATGAAACTTTTTGTCCTTTAAGCCACTAAAAGTTCAGTTTGCTTTAATTTTTTCCTTTGTTAAAGTATCCGACTACGTTCGGAACCATGATTTTAAAAAAGCGCATAAATGGATAATTTTCATGATATTTAGTGTCACTTGATTTAAAAATAATGTATAAAATTGTTTTAAGGACTTTATGACAAAAAAAATTATTTAAATACTATTTTGGCAAAATACGAATAACCCTTTTTTCCAAAGGTTCTCCTTTTGTAAAAAATGCTTCTATTGTATTAATATTTTGCCTGTATATATCTGTCGTTGGCCTTAGTTTTTGAGCACCTTGCAGGTGACAATACGATTTTGCTCGGTTTCGCCCCAATTTTGAGAGAGAACACCCTGGGGGTGCTCAGAAGCCTTCCACCTCTCTTTCCCTTTCTACCAACCTAGCGAGAGTACTTGTGGCTTGACGGCTATTTTGACCACCCCCATGCTTCGAAGGCACTATATATTTACAAATATCCATGCCTTCTCCGGTTTTCAGACCCAGGTCCTACGGCCCAGCAGTCAGCTTCACTAACCACTATACCGGATGGGCGGCGATATATTTTTCTAAATAAACTAAATACACACGCTTTTAATGTATTATATAGATTATTAATATCCCGTATCATATATTAAAAATTAAAAAATTGTCTGTTTTCTTTAAAAACAATTTCAATTTTTTTTTAGTCACAATCGTGCTGATTCATTAATATGAATTAGATTAAGGAATAAACGAATCTTTCTTTTAACTTTTATTTTACTTCAAAACATGCCTTATTAATCCGCTAACAATTTTTTTTCTCTTCAAAAATTTATTATTAGTTCTTTCTAAACTTTTAAATAATTATACGTCTTACATAGTTGTGTACTTTTATTTTGCAATCAACTGAATTTACAATTCTCCATTACTAAAAGAAAAATCCTTGCGTGTTTTCATTAAAATGAAGAATATATTTATAAATACTTATGACTCCTTTTATCCTGATTTCATGACACATTTTTTAAGGAAGAAATTAAGAAGATTTTTTTTTTAATCTTTGGAGGAGAATCAATTATTTTGAATAATAGGTGAAATATTCATATTCATATTGTTACGTAGATCGGGGTTTGAGGATTTTATGCAAATCAGTCGCAAAGAGCAAGACAGTTTTTCAGAAGTAATAGAAATTTATTGTCGTAAAATCCTTGAAATACAAGATACAGTTCTCAAATTCACTTAATAAATCTCAGAAGGACTTCACACCTTCTATGGCGCTCAGACACAATTACTAGTGTCTAAAATACAAGTATGTTTAAAGATTTGTTGCGGTATCTATATAAACCAGTACCAGACATCACGCGAAGACAATCGTTTTGGTGTGATCGATAAAGTACTCGCGTTCGGAGTGGAAGATGCCCGGTTCGAATCTTCCTACAGATTATTCTCAAGCACTCGCTGGTCCTATTCAACAGACGAAGTAATCACTAATCTCTGGTCGACTTTTCAAGGTCAAATCAACACCAACTAATCGCTAGCCAAAACAATACTGACTCTGCAACGGTCATAACAAGACTTACTCAGTTTCGGCGAGCGACTCCCTGTTTATTCACCCCACGGATCTTACGAGAAAGATCCGCTCACGTCATAAATCGTGATATTAGTAGATTTCTCCACTAATTTCCAGAAGAGTTCATTCATATGGCCTCAAACTCGCAAAATATGATCGCCAAAAATGATGCCAACTTGGCTCTATCGCTAAGATTTCGCCAAACTTTTATTAAATCGGCATTATAATGTAAAGAACGGTGTTGCTTGCAAATATTACAATATTAACATAAAATAAATACAACAGAAAGTAATATTACAGTTTTACATATCCAGATATACATTTTTCACACTATTTTAAGTATTCTTCTCACAAAATTTGTAACAATATTATTTTTAAATAATTGTTCAGTGTTGAACAAATAATTCTTGCAACGCCCACAACAACAAGTGAATATTTGTCGCGAGAGGGTGCTAGAGTGTGTAGTGCAGTGTATGTGTAAACAGAATAAGAGTAAGAGCGTATGGAGAACGCTCTAATAAAATTCTTTTTATCTTAATCCTAGCCATTTAATGTGTGGTGTAATCTTTTAGAGACTTAAAAGAATATATAGAGAACTAGTGCGTGAACATGGTCCGTCAGAGCCTGAAATGGCCGGTACCGAAGATAAAGAATTTTAAAATGTGTACGCAACGAGCACAAATGAAAACAAAGGAAAGCGTCCCTTTGGTGGAGATTCAATTGATATTGTCACTTGGTGAGAAGCCAGTCATCGATTTTCTTATTTTCTGTTTTGAGAATAATTATTTTGTGATTTATATGTGTTTCGTTCGTGGTTGGGATAATTTTTAATTTTTGGGGGTTGAGATAATTTTTAAATTGTGTTTGGAAAAATTAGGTGATTTATATAAGTGGTTGAAATAACTTTAATTTGAGATTGAGATAGTTATTTTGTGATTTATAGGTGTCTAATTTGTGTTTGAGATAATTATTGTGATTTATATGTGTTTCATTTGTGGTTAAGATAAATTTAATTTGGGGTTGAGTCAATTTTGGATTTGTGGTTTAGAAAATTTTATTTTGTGTTTTTATTTTTTTCCCATTTGGGATAGAGATAACTGATTATGATTTAGATATTTTTGTGATTTATATGTTTCATTTGTGGTAGAGAAATTTTTAATTTTTGGGGTTTGGGAAATTTAATTTAAAATTTGGGATTTATTTGTTTCATTCATTTTTTTTTTTTCACTGGGAGGAAGAAAACAAATCATTGGGCCCGAGTTTTTTAAAAGAATAAAAGCGAACGTTTTTACTGAGTATATATTCAATGTCTCATTAGAGAGAGTTTTTGGTCCCTTGCACCAAGTAAGGGGTTTTTGGGATGTGGGAATTTAAATTTCCAAAATTTATTACTTAAGATTGTACGGATAGATTGCAATTGTGAAAAGGGGAAAAAAATTAAATTTTTGTTAGTATATTGTTTAAATGAGTCAACAATGGCAAAAAAAGGGAAGGGTTACGACCCCATATTTAATGGTGATTTAAGTTTCAAAAAGGAGCTAAATTTTTTTGGTTGTAAAAAATAACTGATTTGACCCCGTCTCAAATAAAAATGTTCCATTAGATATGCCAAACGAAACTAAACTAGCTCAAATAAAAGAAATTCCGGGAAAAGGGTGTTGTTGGGCCCGGGAAATTTTTACGAATTACTGAGATCGGGCCAAAATTTTAAAGGGGGGGAGTTTTTTCGACTTTTACATACCCCTTTTTGGGATATGTTTTTAAGGGAAGTGCAGGTGAGGTGAGGGATAATAATATTCATTGTGGATTAATTAGAGATAGGGGATTTAAGCCAACATTAAGGTTTTTTTTTTTGGGAGAAAGGGGAATCGAAAAAAAACCCAAAAACGAGAATTGTAATAGTGAGGGAACGTTAGCTTGGAAATTTTTTAAGCAGAGAGTTTTTTTAAAAAAATGGTAGGTATGAGGTAGAACCCCGGGGAAAAGAGCAGTAAGAGAAGGATAATTTTAGTTTAGAAAAAAGGACCGATTAAAAGTCTTATGAAAAAAAATGCAAAATGATAAGGTGTTGTATTCTGAGTATTGTAAGGTTTTAAAGAAATATTTAGATGAGGGAATAATTGAGGGGTAAAAAAATCCCTTTTATTTCAAAAGAATAATCCTGTGTTTTATCTTCCCCCCACCAAAGGGATAAAAAAAAACGAATCTCTACAATGAAACTGCGAATGGGTTTTTTGACGTATTGTCCCCATGAAAAAAAACAACTTTCCCATTGAATGACTCCCTTTTTTCCATGGAGTCAATTTGAACCCCAATATTTTAGACATATTGATATCCTTCCTTTCGAACAAAAAAAGCTTTTTAAATGATTTGGAAAAAAGATTTCTTCCCAAAATTTCCCCTTTTTGGGTTTCCAAAAAAACAAAGACGTAAATGGTTTCCGATGATGACGGTGAAAATGGTATGCAGATGTACAGATTTAATCGAGTTCTTGGGTGAACGCGTCCCGTTTCTTTGGCTGCAAAAGATTAAGACGCATACAGAGGGATGGAAAAAATCCCGATACTGTGCGGACACTTTTATCAAATTTCTTTTTTGAGGACGGGTCCGTCACTGGTGAAGATAATGCAAAATCAGACCCCCTTTGTCGAGCACAGGGGAAAAAATTTTAGAGTGAAGCAGGGAACCTGCGGAAGGGATTTCAAAAAGAAATGTGAATTAAAAAACAAAAAGGCAGTTGGAGCATTTTTATCATTTAAATATGAACGATTTCGTAAACCATCCACACCCTGTTTTTGGGGGTTTATGGCATCTTCCAAAAGAAAAATACCCCAGTTTTTCCGCCCCGACCGGTCTCTTTGAATTCCTTCAAAAAAAAAAAAGAGCACTAAGCGATTGTTGTTTATGGCCGCAGGCAGGTATTTTTTGATCCCCCCTTTTGGGGTTTGTGTCCCCCCTTTACCATAAGATTTTAAAAAATTTTTTTCCAAGAAATATGGCAGAGAAAAAAAAAAAGAACTGGGGTGAAAAAGTTGCTGCCAATATTAGAGAGAAGTTTGAACAATGGCGTTTGGGGCCTTCTTATGTGAACTTCGATTCCCGGGTATTTGAATGTATAAGTGCGAACTGTCCGGGGTGTGAAATCATAGGTTCTCAGATGCTAGCATTAAAAAGGGATATGGAGCTGTTTCGTATGTTAGATTGAGGAAAATTCTGACAAAATCTTTAGTACATCTTTTTTGCTTCCAAAGCCGGGGGGCTTCTCTAAGGGTATTAACCCTTCCACGTTTGGGGCTAATGTAATTTCTTGCTGCGAGGTTGGGAAAAAAGTTTTCACGTGTCCTCAAGAGAAAAAAAATCTACAACCAACCAATACTTTTGGACAGATTTTGACTATAGCCTTGAGTTTGGGTTCCCAAGGGTCCCAGCAACAAAAAGGAAGGTTTTCGTTGCCAACCGAGGAAAAAAAGATACGATCTTTTAAAAGACAAAGACCCCATGGCGTCATTGTCCCGGGAAAAAGGGCAAAACCATCGGATCTTCTAACGAGAGGCAACAGTGCTGGGTTCACCGATAAACTGTGACAAGTGGTGGAAAAAGGGCCGAGTTTCCTTCACGAAGGAAATACTGTTCTTGGAGTAACAATGTGCTACAAATGATGAAAGTGCCTATTTGGAGGAAAATTAAAACCCCCGAGAGAAAAACCCTTTTACTGTGACTTTTTGACAACAACCTTTTTTAACCATATCCCTTTTGTATCTTTAAAAGTTTTTTTAAAAAAAAATTTTTGTGTTTTTTTGGGGTTTTATTTACGTCCATCAATAATTGCAAAAAAACCCTCCAACAAAAAAAATTGGGCCACTAAAGGGTGTTGGGGAAATTTACCGAGCTGAAAAAATACCCTAGTGAAGTTTGGGCCAGCAAATGGAATTCAACCGGGAAAACAAAGATTTGTCCTTTTTGGTTTGGTTTAAACCTCAAAGTAAGATTAGGAAAACTTTCACCATTCTTAGATTCCAAAATTTCCCGAGTAAAAAGGTAGACTGGGTCCAATAAAAAATTTTGTTTTGATAAAAAAAAAACCAGGTAATTTTCCTAATAATCACAGATTAACAAAATTAATTTTTTAAATGACTTACAAGAAATTTCTAAAAAATTTTCCCCAAACTTTACCGGGGCATTGTTAGACAAAAAGGGTTTTGGGCCCTTAAATGGGCCTAATATGTGTAGAAAACTTGTAAACAACTGTATAATTTTTTTTTAAGGCAAAACCTGTTACTTTTTCCCCAAATTATGGGGCAATTGCCAGCCGAGAGAATTTTTCAGAGTTTTCCGGGTTTTAAAAAAGTGGGAATAGATTTTTTGGACATTTTTGGATTTAAATATCCCAATCAAAAAAAAAAGGGAGTTTTAAATAAAGTCTATGTGTGCATAAAATGACAAAGGCGTGTCACCCCCGAAATAGTTTTCCGATTTATCTAATGAAGCTTTTTTTTGGCTTTAAAGCGATTTTTGTAGACGGGGAAAACCCAGCGTATATTTTCAGAAAAAACGCTACCAATTTTGTCGGCACACAAAATTTGAGTTAAAAAAAACAGAGAAATTATGGAATTTTGATAGTAATTTTTTGTAATTTTTTTGTGAAGAATGTGTTTTTGGTTTAGTTTTATTCCACCCCAAAAGCTCCAAATCACGGGGGGCCTGTGGGAGGCTTTGGGGGAAAAACCGTCAAAATCACCTCAGGCGTGTAATGGGTAATTTAAGATTTACATACGAAAAAATTTCAAAACCCTTCTTTAAACAAATTGAGGGGTTCCCCAACCTCACGTCCCCTACCCTTTTTCGTGTGATCCTGACGATTTTGACCCTTTGGGCTTTGGGCATTTCCTAGTTGGTCGTCCCATTTTCAGCCAGCAGAGCCAAGTTTAACTGAAGGGGAAATAACAGGTTGTGGGCAAAAAAAAAACAAAAATTTGTGCAACAGATTTAAAAAGTTGGTCAAATAATTTTTTTTGAGTACACTTCAAATCTAGATAAATGGTATTTTGAAAAGAATAATGTAAAAATATGATATGATAATTTGAAAGAAAATTTACCTGTGTGAAATTGGCCCTTGGTAAAATTTCCCGGGACGGGCTCACGCTTTTTTTTTTAACATAACCCGGGGTTTTTTTGGTGGCCAAGATTAATGGAAACTCTTTTCCAAAAAAAACCCAAGAAGGAAATGTGAACAAGAAATGCAAATAAGATAGTTTTTAAAAATAACAGGAAAAGTTTGTAAAGGGAGGCGATTTGGGGAATGTTATTGTGAAAGAGCTGAGAAATTGACACCAATCATGAAATTACCTGAAAAGAAAATTAATACAAGGTGCATACCATTACACGCGCACCCAGACTTTTCCCACATAAAGATTGAATCTAATTTATTAAGGTAGACGATTATTTGATTTAGAACTTGTAATATTATTAAAAGTGAGGGATTTTCGATCTTCGTTGCCCATATCGGGGGGTTTCAGCGTGTTGAGGTGGGGATTCTCAAAATGATGAGACATTTTAGAATTCTTAATATGACTTTTTTTTAAGAGTTTAACTTTAATTACTTATATATCGAACAAACTTTTATTAATGAGAATAAAACCAAAAACGTAGCCGAAACAAACCCGATCGGCAATTGATCACTTATCTATATAATTTTATTATATCCACCTACCTCAATCTTAAAAAAATATTCGCATTCAGAATATAATCTTCCTACCAATTCTGCAACGTCCAACCACCCCTTTAGATATTCATCTAAGCTCACGTACAATGATATTTTACCAGAATGGGAGATTTCCGGGTTTTAGGTAGGGCCCCTCAATTTCACTTCTATCTTTTTTGAACTGAACGTTTTTTTTTTGCCATCGCGCTTTCTAAAACTTCAGTCCTTTAAAGGTTATCTTTTTTGCATCTATCCTTCGTTTCACTTTTTGGATTTGGGGTTGGGGAAAAAATTTGCCATTAATCGTGGCAGTCAAAAAAACACAGGGTTATGTTAGAGAAAAAAGGGCGCGTGAGCCGTCACAGGAGAATAGGCGGAAAATAATTATAACTTAGAGAAAGTGGTCTAAATTACGCATTGGTTTAACTATCATTGTGTGTTTTTTTCATTATAAATTCTCGCTTTAAATTTAAAATTTTTCAAATTGTTAGAATTTTTGTTCTATTCTTAATAAAGTCATATTAAAATTAAAAAAGTCTTTCCTTTTACAAATCCACACCTCTAGCTCACCCGACAATCATGATACGGTCCCAAAGGGGGGGATCACAATTTGAAGTGTATCACGGTAAAAAATAATAAAATAAGAGGTTAGGAAAACTAAAAAAAAGAAATTTTTTAAAAAGTCCAATAACTAAACTTTTGTATTTTATTTTTTTAAGTAAATAATGTAGGAAAATTTCAAATTTGTGTATTTTTTTTAATTCAATTTTTTGTGTTTGGTACTTTACCTTTTGTGTATTGAACAATATTACTTTTTTTGAGTATTTGTGTTTTCCGTAGGTATTTTTGGCCGTATTGTGTGCAAATTTGGGTTTTTTGTATTTTTGGTTATTTGAAAATTGTTTTAATGGTCTTTAACCCGGAAGTGGATGTTCAGTGTTGAACAAATAATTCTTGTGACGCCCACAACAACAAGTGAATATTTGTCGCGAGAGGACGCTAAGTGTGTAGTGCAGTGTATGTGTAAACAGAGTAAGAGCGTATGGAGAACGCTCTAATAAAATTCTTTTTATCTTAGTCCTAGCCATTTATGTGTGATGTAATCTTTTAAAGATTTGAAAGAATGTATAGAGAACTAGTGCGCGTACAATAATGAAAATAAAAAAAGTCATGTAGCGGTTTCTAAATAAACCAGTACTTAGACATCATGCGGAGACGATCGTTTTGGCGTGATCGATAAAGTACTGGCGTTCGGAACGGAAGGTACCCGGTTCGAATCTATCCTACATTGGTGACCCTTGACTGAAGTAAGAAAACGCAACTTTCTGAACTGTCGTGGCGCCATCTACCGCAAGAAAAATGAAAGAAAGAAAATAAATAAATACGCTCTCCGTTTCAAATAAACGAACAAAAAATAAATATTCACTGTTGGGACAGTAGTGTAGCGGTATCTAAATAAACCAGTACTTAAACATCACGAGAAGCGCATCGTTTTGGCGTGATCGATAAAGTATACTGGCATTGGGAACGGAAGGTGCCCGGTTCGAATCTATCCTACAGTCATCTTCATTTAAACTTAATATAAAATATATCCTGTTCCAATGTTTTTCAATTGTTGCGAACTGCCCCGAATCCTTACCAAAAAATAAATTATTATGAAGATTAGTAATTCCTTACACAGAATTATTGTTTAAATCTTCTACTGTAGAAAAAAAAGTTTTGACTAATTGCAACGATTGAAAGAAAAATATAAAATTTCAGATGCTATATATTAATTATTTTCGTATATAGTATCAGGGACTTCTTAAGGCCTGGGCCAACTGGGCCCGGATCCAGGGCCTTGACCCCAATAGGGGCCTCGTCTCGTTCTCAACTCAGTCTTAATAAGATAATGATTCGCATAATTTCAACGGTCAAATGTTTTTTCTGGTAGTATTCTCCAAAAAACTGGGAATTTTGAACGATATGTGAACTGGCTACATGTGATGATCGTCGTCCATGTATAGGCGTAGGCCTTACACCACCATCATTACTTCTTCAGCTAAAACGTGGCAGTCGATCGAGCCGGTTTATGTGATTGTAAGTTATGCATGTTTATTTGTTTCAGGTTATTGTTTGTATGTGTATTTGACAACGTATGCTATGTACTGTCCACTTTTAAGAGTCATATGTGGGGCCTACATTTGTATAGGGGAACCAGGGCCTCAAGAAGTCTTGAGGCGTCCCTGTAGAGTAGATAGGCGTAGCAACTCAGCGATTATGATCTCTAGATTCATGGCTAATGATCAGCATGAGATCAGTGACCACAGAAGCCTAATGACCATGATAGCGAACCTGTGGTTGGTACTTTTTTCTCTCCAGTAGTGGGTTCATGTTTTAGTGCTATTAAATAAGTCAGTGCTTCTCAAAGTTGCAATACTCGCGACCCAATATTCAATCATTATTTTCATCGCCCCCCATACAATAACAATGCACTGAATTCAATACGCCATACTTGAAGATAAACTACGATACGACTTCAACCTCTTAAGCACCCCGTGTATATAAACGTCTCGCTGGGTTAAAGCTATTATTCTCCAAACAAAAGACGTATATATGTCTTCCGAAGTTCGATTTTGTGTGCACTGCTATCCGTAAAATTATTCCAAGACTTGGAATGCAATAAAAGGACCTTGACAATGTTTATGAAGGATTTACTTATTCCAGATTATTTTTGCCCTTTTATTCCTTCCCTCCCACACATCAACACATACCCGTGCCTACGTGGAAAAACGGTTGACATTGGGAAGCAAGTGAATCGCGGAACTGATCGGTAGTGTTTAATTATAAAACCGTACAAAAATTATCAAGATAAGTGTAAATTTTTTGCTATAAATTATATATATGACAAACCCATAGGGTCACTGGTAATTGCTAAACTTGTTTTAACCTTAAAATTGTTAAATTAATTATAAAATACATTATCACTGATATTTATAAGTGTATTGTATTAGTGGAAATGTGTGTATTTTATTTTATCGCCAGAATGTATTTTGTTTGTTTACTTTCGGTAAATTAATAATTTTTAAAAAATACCCTTGTTCTCGACTCTTTCAATAGGCTCGCGTCCCCCTTGTAGAGACGTGTCGTCATTTCTGCTGGGGCACGCCCTACTTGAGTAGAAACACTAAAATAAGTGCATGGTTTCAAAAACTTTTAACTTTAATTTTTAACTTTTTATTTATTTATTTATTTTTTATTTTTTGATTCTCGTTTTATGAACCTGATGTTTAGTAAGTTCCAAATAATTCGAATGACCGTGGTAGCCAAGTGGCCATGGTAGCGAGCTTGTGCTCAGTGTTGTGGATTCAAGTCTGACACCAATGAAGATCCACCGTGTAGAGAAGTTGATGTTCGTTAAATCTATTGAAGTTCAAAGTTCTGACACTGGTGTCGCTCTCGGCATTTGAAAGAGGCTCAGAATTGTGAAATCGGTCGCTAACAATCTTTGTGTAGCTCCTGAGTGAGGTATCAATAAGCAATCAGTTGAAACTAAAACAAACTTTAGAAAGCCTCATCAATTTTCTCTTCCTCCTTTTCATTTTCAATATCAAAATCTTGGTAATAAATTTAATACTTTCAAATCAAGAACAGATAATGAAACCGACTTTTGAAATATTACTAATGACGTCTTAAGATTTCTTTAGTGCCTAGCAACATGCTAAAGCCCCAGGCAAAAGTAAGCCCCCCTCAATGACTATTTAACCTCCTTTCGGGCTCTGGGTGCATTTCTAAAAGTCCCGTTGGCACTGGAGGACGAACAACTGCAGTGTCTGGCTAATCTTGCTATCTCCTAATTTCGAGAACTAGGCTTATCCGGGGGGGGCCTGGGCCCCACCGCCCAACCGGCCCTAGCTCCACCTACGACTCTTTTATATGGACACAATATATAGTATACGCTGTCAAATACTTTTGCAAACAGAAATCCCTCACAAATAAATGTAAACCCAATCTCACAAAACTAGACACAAACCAACTGTAGCCTTGGACCATGAGTAATGATGGTACAGATTGTACAGCCGTAAGGGCTAATGGGTTTGCAAGTCTAGGGCCCCCGGTTTCTAGGGGTCCCCGTTCTCCGTTTAAGATAACAAAAAGAAAAATATGTAATAAAATAATAAATTTCAAAATAGAAATGAAATAATAAGCCCCAGTAAAAATAAGAATCAAAAATAAAAATACCAGAAGCTCATATATCAAATTTATTTTCAAGAGCAAGAGTAATTTACTCTTTGTTCGTCCACTCCTACCACCGCGCGAATACGTAGAAATTAATAATTATTAGACAAATGTGTTTCTATCATAGAGCGGTGCCGAGAGCATCAAGCATAAAACAAATATTTCTACATTTCTTTGTGCAACACCAATTTAATTCTTACAATAATATAATGATTTGGTGCTGTGTCTGTGCATACCACCCGCAATTAAAACAAAGTGTACCCGTTTATTCAAGTAAAAATAAGTGCCGATACACATTTCTAAAATTATTTAGGGAAGATAATGATTAAGTATTTTCTGTATTTTCACTTTTCAAAGATTGAAAACATCAGATTTCCCCATAAATATGTTGGTCTTAAAATTTGTGTTAACTAATTACTTCTATAGGAGATATATATATGGTATATGGTGTACAAATTTATGTGGGTTATGGAGATTCACCATGAATGTTGGCGTGGATAAATGTAAAATAGTCTCTTGATTTCGTAATAAGTCGGGTTTTTTCAGTATAGGTACCCAACAGCAAATAATGGATGACAACGGAAAAAACAAGCTTATTTAAAGTGGGCAAATACCTTAAAGTTTTATTTTTATAAAACTCCCTTTAAACCTGATGGGCTAATAACAATAATAATCAGCGTTTTAGGCTTGTTTGGAGTACATGCTATTTTTATTTTTTTTAAATAAAGGAAAATTTTTTCAATTATCCTAGAAATATACTATAATGTTTTGTAAAAATTTGTTAAAATACTTTTAGTTTATTACACACATTGATTGTAAGCTATCGTACCTACGACCTAAACTTAAACTAATTCTCAGGAAAATCAAGTACTAGTTACCAAATATGTCTGGGTGGTGAAATATAAAAGTGTAGCGGAAAAACGAAACTACTGTTAACGGAGAAAAGAAAAATTAAATGTCAAAATTTAACTTTTTTTACAATGGAAACAAAGTAACAAGAATATAACAACAAACCCAGAGATATTAACAAAGGAAAGGGAAAGGAACTTAGCCAAAGAAAACGAGAAGCACAACAAGTAAATATTAATGAGGAAAATATGTAAGACATGATGACCAGCAGCCTCTGAAAAAGATATTGTTCAGCCAGAGGACATCAGTAAGGCCCCGACCGAAAAGTGTTTAAAAATCTAAGTATGAGTTTGAGAATTATACGTTGACGGGGTTTCGTGGCCTAAAACCTCTAAGTAATACTTATTATCAAGTATTACTACATGAAGTGAGTTGTTTCAAATAAAGATCCAAACAATATGGACAAGTTACGTGATCCGAGAAGTTCGGGGATTTTATGCAAAACAAATCACAAAAGAAAAATAAACAGTTCTTTTAAGAGCGATGCGAATTTATTATCAAAATTCCAATCCTATAAATAGGATCCAGCAGCAATATCCACAGAGTAAATCCCCCGAAAATCCTCACCCTCAACAGCAATTAAACACAAATCACCAGTGTTTAAAAATACACGTAAGTAAAGGAGGCCATTCACAAGCACAGCCGAGCTAACGCTACAGACAAACAACTCACCGCTGTCCAGGACTTGCCGTCCCGGCGAGCATCTTATTGGTGGGGAGCGACAGAAACTTCCAGAAATATAGCCGCTCGTGACATTAGTGGAGAGATCCACCACTTAGAAAATTCCAGAGGGTCTGAACTCGCCAAATGGTCGCCAATGACGCCAAACGGCCACCAACTTGTCACCGTAGATGCCAACTTGGCAAGATTTCAAGTTCCTACCATTGATCGCCATTATAACGTAGTAAGTAATACTTGTGAATGGTACAATTTTAACACATGAAATAAAACATAACATAGAGTAATATAAATGCATTAAACACTCAAATACAAATTATTTTCACTATTTACACAAAATTCGTAACAATATATTCTGTTTCAGTAAGGGAATACAAAGAACAAAAAGAACAAAAGAGATCATTTTCGAATAATCCTTTAATTAAAAAAAACTTAAAAATGGCCAAGGGCTGGAAAGATCATGGCAGTGTTTTTTGTTTGACCTGCAAACTTTTTTCTAAAACAAATCCTCAATACACAACCCGCTTTTCTGACTGGAAACACATAACATTGATTGAAAATAGTTGTTAAGAAAACCATAAAAATTCTATTTAACATAAAAATTCAATGTTAGTTTGGTTGACTCGAAAAAAAAATAAGTCTATTTTAGATAAACAGTTACAGGAGCACTAAGAAAAGATACAGAATATTACCACAATGTCCTTAAACAGGTTATTTCGGCAGTAAAGTATTTGGCTATAAGAGGTTTATAAATTAAAGAGGTACCGAGGAAGTTTTTGGTTCTCCTCATAGTGGTAATGTTATGGGTGCCCTGGAGATTGTTAGCAGAGAGTTCGACCCATTCATTCGTTCGTGAACTTATATTGAACGGAAAATTACGGCCAAAATCGTTAATATCGTATGTATTAAAAGCAAAAATATGAGCAAATAGTGAGATCATGGGCAAGCAAATAATTAAAACAATTACAACTCAAATAAATAACAGGCTGACACACAAAGTACTATTCAATTGTGATAGATTAAACACCAGATTTGTTCCATAATAATCAACTTGCTATTGTACTACGATATTGTTTTCGGGGGAAAATGTATGAAAGACGAGTCTCATTAATTAAGATTAGCAGTCACACTAGCTTATGCTTACTTAATTCTCTACAAGATTTTTTAGAAACAAATGGGATAATTGTAGGGGACAGTCATTTGACAACGCTGCTAATATGTCCGGTCGATATAACGGTGGTACCAGAAAACTCTTTTTAAAGAAAAAAAATAAATTCACCCCAATTATGCGCCGTGTGCTGCACATTCTCTTAATCTGGTTGATGCAGAATAAGTTTCGGTTGCAACTGAAATAGTGAACTTCTTTGGTTTAGTGCAACACGTACGTTTTCTTTTGTGCTTCGACCCATAAGTGGGAGCTTCTATATCGTGAAATTAAACTGAAATTTACCTTAAAAGTTTAAGTCAGACCAGATGGTCTTGTCACTATGATGCTGTTGAAACCTTAAAAGATAATTATGGTAATGTGGTGGGGTGGTACCTATATAAGCCAGTAACAGCCTTTAGACTGAAGTGATCATTTTAGTGTAGTGGTTAAGATGCGTGCTTACGGAGTCGAAAGTGCCGAGTTCTAATCTCCTTAAGTAATATCATGAATATTCTTAAGACATTTAGTGAAAATGAGAAAATTGTTTTTTTGAAAATAGGCAGTAAATTTATTTAATAAATTAACAAAACTCGAAACTGCCATTTTAATTATATTTTGGGAAGAAATTTTAAAAAGATTTAATTCCATTAAAAAAAATTAGACTCCTGGTTTGGACATCTGTGAAGGGAATAAGTTAATTATATATATATATAGAGAGAGAGTGACAACGACCAGATTGAATTAAGTATGCATTTATTTAGGGGAATTATCTACAAGGGAGGGCTAAAATTTAGTAAAAAGTTATCGGGTGGTTGGATTCCACCAGGCGTCTCGTCCCGTCTCTGCGTCGTCTCTCTCTCTCTCTCTCTGTCTTCCCGCGCAATCGTCCTATTCGTCTGTCGTCTCTTTGTTCTCGAACCACCTTGTCAGCTAGGTGGCGCTCTCTTGGCCTTACGTCATTAAGGGAATATAGGAAGGATATGATAACGTGCACATCCATTCCTACATCGGCATCATGATAACATGCGTCGCATGTAAATACAATGTATTTCAAAATGTCATGAAATAAAATTGAAACTAGAAATAAACTTAAAAATAAAACAATTATTAAAACAGTCAAATATGTATCAGAAAATCAAAACTAATAATAAAACAAAAAATAAAATAAAAATAGTATACAGATGGAAGAAGACAAACAATACAAAGCAATCTTGAGAATGGTGATAATGTGTCAAAAAAAAGATGCTTAAAGTTTTCGTTTAATGTGCAACATTCATTTTGTGTCCATGGTTTCAAGTATTCGGCACAGTACTTGTTTTGGTTGGGCCATCAAAATTTCCACATTTTTTTCGACGCGTTGTAGGTATCGTTAGGCTTTACCTGAGTAATTTTATATGGACCGATAAATTTATTGCAGAGTTTTTGTCAGGTCCATGTTGCGTTCTTTTAATAGCAACTAAGTCCCATAACACTATATAAACAAGGAGATTTTCGTCCAAGAGATTATAAGACTTTTTTGTTTTTCATTTTGTACTTTAATTATTTGCTTTTGTTGATTTACGTAGTTCTCTGTTTCATTAAATTCGAGGTTGGCAACTTTCGTCGATTAACGCCCGTATTCACCGCTAACTAACCCAGCGATGGAAACTTGGAGTTAAGTAACCGGCAATCAAGTTAAATTATCCCCAGGTTAGAACTTCAAATTTACCACTGTTTTTCAACCTCCAGTTACTTGACTCGCGAACGCTGCGCTTACTGGTCGGTTCCCCATTGGTCAGAAGAAATAAGCCCCGTGACTTCCGGCTTTCTATATTCGCCTCATGCCAGCTTGTTTTACCTCGCGTATCGCTAACTTTTTTTAATATGAATGCCAACAGAGTTTATTTTACGCAATATGAAAAGAGGTATTGGTGTTAGCTTTGATAAAGCCGCACTTACACATAATAGAATGCCGGGGAAACAAATGCTGTTAGTAGCATAAAAAAATGAAGCGTATATTGGAAATAACACTTGCAGCAATACAATGACACTGACGGGTGGTGAATCCGCGGACCTCACAACAAGATCCGTCAGTGTTATTTAAATTTAAAAAGAAAATGAGCAAAAAAAGTAGTGTTTACTTCTTTTTAACTACTTTTCTGACTTTTTCTGGTTCCAGTCTTTCTAAAAAATCTAACTGAGTGCAGTGGAAACTTTCTGAATGGTATTCATCGTAAACTAAAATCTATCCTAACTCAAATACTTCCAAAACTTGCACGAAAACGTAAACACTCGAAAAATCGCTTACGCGTGTGCGGTGAAAGCAGGCGCTTACAGCCTAACAGCTGTAGCTCTGGGTCAGGATTTTTTGAACCTGAGCGGCACTAAGTTATTAACTGCGATGGTGAATAACGTTTTCGGCGAAACTCAGGTTTCCCTCACTCTAACTGGAGGTTAGGTTAGCGGTGAATACGGGCGTAATTGTTGAATGCGCAAATCAGTCTTGTTATTGATTTGTGTTCCAAGAGTAATTCAAAGGAGTGGTGTTAATGCTTCGTTGGAATATTTGAGTTTAAGACTTCTTGTAGTGAAGGAACATGTTTTGAACCATTTCGTGGGATCGTCTTCTGACATCTTAGATGAGACAGAAATAATTGTTCGATTAATGCGTTTACTTACTTGACCATTTGCATGTGGCAAACCTGTAGTAATATGATGAAAGTGAAATATTTTGTTCAGAGGAAACAATAAGTGTGGAATTCGTCAGCGGAAGTGAATGTAGTTCACGATCAGTGATAATAAAAACGAGGATTTCAAATGTAGTTTTTGGATGTCTAATTTTTATTACCTCAGAGTAGATGCTTAGCTTTAGTGGGGTATAACCAAACAAATTTGATTGAAGGAGTCAATGACAGCTAAAATGAATTTGTAGTTTTATGCGATGTTGCTAAAGGACCAAGATGATCAATATGGTGTATGTATTTAGAGGTACTTTGATGATTGGAGAAATCCTAACTAAGCTTATTTTACCAGATTTTTTTATTTTCAAATATACATGGTACACAATTAGAAATATATTTTTTCAATTTTGGAGTGAAGTGTGGTATAAAATAGTATTTTATGTTCTAGAGTTCTTTTAACTGAAAAATGTCCTTTGTCGTGAGCATTTTTTGATAAAGTGATGCTGCATCTCGTCGGGAATAACAAGGTTCGGCACAAATCAATTTATATATAATAATTTTTTTTTTAATACAATAGTTATCATATGGACCATTTTGAAGAAGAGCTTTTATGGAAGAATATATGTGGGTCGAGTTCTTGAGATTCTTTTATCCTATGCACAATAGAATCAGTACACTGTTGTTAAGACGTATTCTGCAAAAGCGTCAACATGGGCCATTTGTGGCTCAAACGATGTAAATGGTGTAATCATAATCTTGTAAATTCAAGAGCCCAACGCGCGCGAGAGTTTGTGTGTTTAGATGCTTTGTTACTCATAGTTTTTGTAAATGCATTACAATCAGTAATTATTTAAAAGGCATTCTAAAATGTACACTTTAAATTTTTTGAAACTTCTATGATTGCTAAAACTTCAGTAGCTGGTATATTTTCTCTCTCTGTTTTTGGACGTTTTTTCTAGACATGTAATATATAGGATGTAAGATTATCATCAAGAGGATCTTAGTGATAAAAACAGCAGCAAGTCCGTCGGTGACGCATCAGTATGTATTTCAGTTTCACAATTTTGCCGATATATACCTAAGACAAGGTTTTCACAGAGCAAACGCACGCTCGTCAAAGGAAGCTTTTTGTTTTACATCAAAATTGAAAGGGAGTATCTTACGTAAAGATCACTAAATGGCTTAGCAATTACAGAATAAGCGAAGGGATAAATTTGAAAATATCGAGTGAGGCCTAAAAAGCGTTGAATTTCTTTGGTTGTTTTTGGTTCGGGGTAATGGACAACTGATTTAGTTTTAGAAGGGAAGGAGAAAAGTTTATTGTTTTCAATAATATGGCCTAAAAATTCAATTTTCTATGCAGAAGTGACATTTGCAAAATTTATTTCTAGTCCGTAATCACTGGACATAAGAACTTTTGAGTCTATCCCAATAGCCTCAGATTCATTTTTAGCAAGGATAACTATATCATCTAAGGAGAACAATTCCTTGAACAATTAAGTCACAGCTGTAGAAAAAACGTTGAAACGTTGAAGGGCATGTAGAGTCAAGAAAGGCATTTTAAGGAACTGAAATTGACCATTTTATTTGTGTTACAAAAGGAACGTATATGGGCGACTCTGTTTGTTGCTGGGCACATGGAAAAATCCATTGTATAAATCAATGATACTGAAAACTCTAGTATTCTGAAGCTTATCTAAAATATCCTCAATGAGGGGCAGAGGATAGTGATCCTTAACTAACACACGATTTAATTTTCGAAAGTCAGTAATACAGACTCGTGGACTGCCATCTTTTTATGGACTACTAGGACTTGGCTGGCATAATCAGATGGTTCAATAATACCATTTGTGTCCATTCATCATTTGTTTATCTACTATATCACGTTCAGTAAGGTAACCGTCTTGGAGAATGATAAATTGGCTTGTCGTCCGTCACACGGTAAATACTTAACTCAATATCCATCGTTTTTGTTTTATTCGGCCTATAAGATTGAGTAATGCCTCAACATCGTTACAGCGAAGTTTGTTTTGGAATTTCAGGGCCAATATCAAATTTAGGAATGTCGTCAGTAATTGCGAAAACAAATGATTTCTTGGTAGAAGCGTCAGACATTTCGGTTTGTGGCTTAGAAAAAATAACACTATCAGGTGTGATAGTCAAATTAGCTTGTTTGATTATATTATACACAACCAATAATAATATCAAAGTTCATTGAGTGATCGGGGACAACATTAATTTTAACAAGAAAGTCTTGGTTGTGAATTGTAACAGTTGAGTTGAATGAACCAATTACATATGAGTTTGGATTTTGAAGGCCAAAACGGGGTTAGTATATTACCACTATTTAGTAAGAAGGAGAGCCTAATTGATTCCATACACTTTCTTTCATTAAGGTTACTTATGACTTCCCGATTTGTAACTAAAGATAATATTTTTTAGATAAAATTTTAACTTCTTTACATATAGTAGTTAATGGGTAATTTCATCAACATTATTAGAAGAGAGGGATAATATTTTTTGAGGGACAAACATCAATTTATGGCCAAATTTTCGCATATTTACACTTTGGACCACGATATTTATCTGGGCAAAATTTAGAAATGTAACCGGATCCCGAACAATTAAAACAGTTACGTGATTCCTACACTCTAAAATTTTTATTCTCAAATTTTGGATTAGGCTTTGTTGTATTAGTTTTGGATATCTATCATATCGATGGTTATGAAATGTACTTTCATCACGGCGGTGACTACTAAAGTTTGGATTACGCGACGTATCATAAGAAGAGGCAATTTTTTGCTTTATTTTTGAAATATCTTGTCATAAATTCTAATTTTTCTTTAAATTCACAGATTGTTGTACATCCATATAATATTAGCTTATTTAAAAGGAGAATCGGGGATTCCATTAATACAATACTCCATAAGTGAAGTCTCGTCCTTGAAATCCTGACCTCGATTCGCTAATTTTGAATAGCATTGCGTATTGGAATACCGTTTCATTAAGCCGCATTTTTTCTATTTTGTATTCCTATACGAATTGAGCTTGATTTATTTTTTTCAAGTTCCTGAATAAGTAATGGTGTTTTATAAAACTGTAAGGTTTATACAGGCTGAAGATTGAATAAATAATTTTGCAGTTCCTGTCAAGGCCGTTTTACAAAAATAATTTTTTTGTTGTTCGGTTATTGGGCAAAACGTTAAATTTTCTTCCACATCAGAAAAAAAATGTTCAATTGTGTGTGTGGAGTCACATCTGCACTGAAAAGAACAGAGTTTGAAGTAAGTCTTTAACAAAAAGCCACGATAGATCGTTTTCGAAATAGAGGCGTCAGTCGATTTCTTGTCTGTAGAAAGTGGGGAAAGCAAGGAATTTTCTGCAGCCCGCGGGGGCATTCTTCTACACCTCGTGTATTTAGTTTGAAGGGATAAATCAGCTGGTGAAAGCAAATATTGTACAAAGTTCTTTGGCAGTTCCATTTGTTTCTAGTTGTAAAAAATTAATGAAACAAATTAAATCAGGTAGGTTTAATTTTTTTTTTTTTCCAAATAATGGCGGGTAGTCCTCAATATGAAATCTGGTGCGAAACCCGTAAAATTTCGCAATTGTTCTCCTAGGTTCCTACTGAGATAGATTTGATCGTTAAATATAACAGAATACAATAATTTTACATTTTGAAGGTATTGCCAAATTTCAAATAGCACGCAATAACACAGGTTCAGTGTTAAATAAGACATAATAAATCACTCAAATAAAACCAAAATACGTAAAATATACAAATATTTGCCTTTGATCTCTTAAAATGATATATAGGTAGAATAATTCAACATAGAAAAACAAATTAATACTTTATGAAAGGATAACAGTCTAGGATAAAATGTCACTGAAGGTAACTTGGTTATTTACAAGTTTAAAAAAATATCGTATCACAGTCATTAGCAGTTTCAAAATATATTTTCACAATCACACTACAGGGGTTTGTAAAAAAAATAATGGAAATAAAAACTCATATGGTAAGCCTTTACACACTACAACGTCTTGTTTGTTTTAATATTACTTTCATAAATTGTATAATATTTTGAAGAAAATGTCGATGTCGGCGAAATTATCAGACTTCACAATCCTGATTTTCCTCATGAGGAAATTTCACACAACACTTGAAATTGAAGGAAAGCGTCACCATTGGTTGACTTGCATTAAATTGAAGAAAAGCGTCGTATGACATAAGTTGGAAGCATTAAATTGAAGAAAATCGTCCTCTTTTTTTCTCTTTTTCTTGCTTCGGTTTTCTAGAATTTTAAGTTAAAGAGAGGAAGGCCGAGCCCCCATAAGTGACGTGACCAGATTGAATTAAGTATGCATTTATTTAGGGGAATTATCTTACAAGAGGGGGCTAAAATTTGGTAAAAAGTTATCGGGTGGTTTGGATTCTACCATGCGTCTCGTTTACTTCCTTGCCTTCTGTCTCGTCCCACGTCTCTGCGTCGTCTCTGTCTTCCCACGCAATTGTCCTATTCGTCTGTGTCTCTTTATTCTCGAACCGCCTTGTCAGCTAGGTGTCATCTCTTGGCCTTACGTCATTAAGGGGTACAGGAAGGATATGATAACGTTAACATTCCTACATCTATGTCGTGCAAAAGCGTTTATAAGCGGTGTACGATATGAGTCAGATAAAAACTAAAAGGAGTATCAAGACTCAGCCAAAAATTGCGTAGTCTAAGTAGGAATAGGGAATATAGTGATGTGGCCAGAATATAGCGATGTGGCCAGAATATAGCGATGACGACATTTCAAGGAGCCTGCAGATAAATCCTGAAAAAGCTGTGTATGGGAAAGAAAAATTTAAAAGAGACACGCTTATTGCGTTAGATAAGCTAATCCTTGATTTAAATTGAAGAAACTAAGAAATATATATATTTATATATCAGTGGCTTACCTGGTCAGCCCCAAAAATAAAACCCTTGATTTTTCTGATTGGTTATAATTCTAAGTATATAACACTTAAAACTTAATTAAATATTTGTTATTAATCATTAATTTTATTAATTAATGCTAATTATTTATTCAATATTTAGTTTTTTACTGTGTTTTGTTCCTGAAAATCGACAAAATCAAAAATAGCATGATACAAGAATCGTGAACTTTCAACCCCTCCCCCCCTTGAAAAATTCATGTGTGCGCTGCGCTACTGATATATATATATGTTATGTTATTATATTATGTATTAATACAGACAAATTTTAACTCGAGCAAAGTTGAATTTTTAGATTTAGATTTAAATATTATTGACAACAAATTACACAGCAATATCTGTGATAAAAGGGAAGCATTTAACTTCAATGTCATAAAGATACTGAACTTCAATAGCTGTTTTAGAATTTTAATTTTTTAATGTTATAATATCTTTCAGAATGCGATGGCGAATAGTTTAATTCTTCAAGTTTAATGGTTTAATTTTAACTTTTAAATTTTTAAATTTTTGAGAATTGGATATTTTCCGATTAACTTACCAAGTTGCAATAGGGGGAAGGTTGGCGCCATCAAACTAGTTTAACCCCACTTATTGGTCCTAAGTCCGAGGCTGCACTTGGATATTTTATAAATTTTATGTAAATTTTTATAATTTTTTAATTTTGTTTGAAAACGTTGGAATTTTATCTTCTATATTCGCCATTGATATTTTGAAATGGGATTTAATGTTATAAGATTCATATATTTTCAATTTTTTAATTGATTATTAAGTTGTGATTGAATTAAATATAGTTAAATATATATATATGCAGGATATAGTAAGAAATTAAAATTTTTGATGCATATGTAAGATGAACGTTGGCCTGTAGAGCGCGCTATTGATAACTATTCAGATCACGCAGACCAGAAGCTGTTCAATTCAAAGTTTATCTAACAATAAAAAAAACTGAGCTAGAGTCTTATACTTGTAGTGATATGTTCAATTTAATTTTTGAAAACAAACTTGTTGACGTTTTTCCAAATTTGTATACCATTTTAAAGATTTTTCTAACACTCCCTATTACTAGTTGTGAAGCGAAGCGTGCGTTCTCTAAAATGTCCTATATAGAAAGCAAATATAGGACACCAATGGCAAATACTAGACTTGTGACATAGCCATCTGTTGATAGCTATGTCGTGGGGGTTCCGCGTAAGTTAGAGGTGTGGGATTATCGGAAGGATGAGACATTCTATAATTCTTAATATGACTTTATTAAGAATTTAACTTAAATTACTCATATAAAGAACAAACTTATATTAAGTGAGAATAAACCAAAGTACACCGATTTGATTAAGTCAGATCGCACAACTAGATCACTTACCAAAATATAACTAATTATCTGCCTAATCTCGCTTCAATATTAAACTAGCGTTCAGAATATAATCCTCCTACCTTGGTTGAAGACTCAACGATTCTGATACCTTCAGGTAGACTTATGTGCTCGTGTGCAATAGTTCCTCCTTGTAAATATTAGCGAGGGTGGGCGTCTCCGTGATTCTTGAGTAGGGCGTCTAAAAGCACTTCCAACTGTTCCACACTAAGCTTTCTAAGATTGCCATTCTTTCCATTTAAACTTTCTATCCTTTTAAAGGTTATCTTATTTGCATTGTTGCTTCGTTTTTCCTCTTGGAATTGGGTTGGAAAAGTTTTGCCATTAATCGTGGCCGTCAAAGAACGTAGGAGTTATGTTAGAAGAAGAACGCGAGAGATTCACAACCCCCCGAGAAGAAAAACGTGATTTATTTAGGGTTCTCAACGCCCTTAATAAATTACGTGCCTAAATTTTATTTCTGAATCTCCTGCTTTCAATTTTTTATTTAAATTTTAACCCTTGAATCCTCATTTTAACTTCTAAAATTTCCAATATTTAACTTAACTGAAATTTTTCATTATTCATCTTAGAATTAATGTAATATTCAACTTAATTTTAAATTTAAACTCGTGAAGATACACAATAAATTTTACTCCATTAACTAGGCCAAAATTTGTTGTTTAATAATGGTATATTCTCACTTTTTACATATGTACTTAACTCTATATTTAACGCAACTTAAATATTCTAAAGAAACATTCCACGTTCATTTTTCCTGGGTGCGCAGACCCAAACTCTGCGTCAGGACAAACATTCACCCGTGAGCTGGGAGACCGGCTCCACTGCTCCGAGTTGAGGCTACATATCAGCTATGGAACACTACTTTCAGGGTCTGTCACCCTGAAATAAAAACTCTTTAAGTTACTTTGTCAAATCTATATTTACATAATACCATAAGTTTCAAAATTTTTTATGCATTATATATCATTTGTAAATCACAATAAACTTTCATTTCCATCCCGCATCTGGTTCCATAAAATTCCCCAAATGACCCGCGCAGCCCTTTAATATTATTGTTAGTGCCCTGACTACGCCGCGTTTCCGAACCAGATACTTTCTTAATACGGAACAATACAACAACATATATATACATACATATTTACAATTACAAACTTTTTTCAATAAATCATTAAAACAAATAAAAAGGAATTGTCGCATCTCACGAAGTCATACATCGAAGTAAACAAATACATAATTACAATTGTTTTCTCCAATACTAGAGAGAAAAAATTTTACAAGTCAAAAGTTAAAAAAAAAAATATACACTCATTGTAATCCAACTTTTGCTTATTATAACTTTTAACACCCCCTGAGATTTCCCTTCTTGCAATAATTCTTCCGACCACTTTTTGGGAAAAGATCATAAAAAATGAAACAATACAACCTGATTTTTATTTTAGTCCCCAAGCATGGCTTGTAATGACGAGGTGCTACCACTGTTTTTTCCCTCTTCTCATTCCGCTGCTGCACTGGAATTCTTTTATGTTGCCTGCTGTAGGGCTTATAGTCTCCTTGTCGGCTTTTCCTTTGCTTGCATTGTTTGTTTCCCTTTGGGCCCGGTCGGGACCCCTGATCGTTTCTTTGGCGTGGACGCAGGTTGTATCTCGGTCCATCTTGAACTCCAGTTGTCTCCGTCTTGTTCTTCTTCCTACTTATATAAATAGTACTGGATGACAATGGTCTTTTGTTATTATTGGGTCCATTTCTCTGCCACTTTCTCTGTGGTCCACTTCCGATCCATACGACCTTTAATTCCTTTATCTAGCCGTTCTCTTTTATTTCTTTCATTTGTAAATGAGCTGAAGCGATCTGACAAGTGATCTGCGCTATCGGCCCTATCCATGTTTTTTTCTAGATTGTTTTGACGGGAGATTTATCCTTTTCCTCTAACTCACGTTTCACCGCAGATCTTTTTTTCCATAGTGTGACTCATTTGATCTTTGATGTACATTTTCCGAACTACTCGTTTCCTGACGTGAACTAATACTATCTGGGCGACCTGTTCCTAACTCGACGTCGTCACATTTCCTATGACGATATATTCTTATTTGATCAACTTTAAACAGTTAATCTTTTCCTGACTTCCATATTACAATATTATTATTATTTCTTACTTCTAATACTTTATAGGGATCTTCAAATTTTTGTTTAAATTTGGAACAGATTTTTATTAGCTGCTGAACTTAAAGGGGTGTCTCTAATAAGACCCAATCATTTATCTTAATTGTATATCCCGTCTGTCTATTATAATATCTTTCCCCCCTTTTCCTGCTTAGTTTTCGTACTTAGTCTAGCTTCTTTAAAAAGACTTTTTCGATATTTCTAACTGTAAATTCCGATCCATCGGGAAATCATTACAAATTTTTTGAAAGGGGGTAATCAATTTTCGCCCCAAAAAATAACTCCGCAGGGGTTTTTCCCGTTGTTTCATTCACTGCCGTACGAATAGCGTAAGCAAACTCACGTAAGAATTGGTCCCAAGTATCGTGTTGATCGTTAACATAATTTGCAATCATTTGCACTATATCTCGATTAACTCGTTCAGTCCTATTTGCTTGTGGCCTATATGCAACAGTCTTCACATGCCTTATGCCTAATCTTTCACTTAAATGTTCAAAAATTTCGGATATAGATTGGGACCGTTATCACTTATTAATTTTATTGGGCCAAAAGCGATATAAAATTATCAAAAAAAATATCCGCATTATGCGAGCCGAGGCCTTTTAAGAGTTATAATTTCAGCCCATTTGCTGAAATGATGGGTTTAAATACTAAAATATTCGATTACGTCTTATTCTCGATATGGATAGGGCCAACAAATCTAACGTAACTATCTCTTTTTGGATAATTTGATACAATCGATTTAATCGACCAGCTGGTAACGCTTTTTTTATAATTATTAACTTGGCACATATGGCATGTAGAGACATATTGATCAATAAATTTTTCATATACGGGAAATAACAAACGTCCCGAATTTTATGATAAGTTTTAAATCTACCCAGATGTCCCGCAATTGGCTTGTCGAAATTCTCTCATTATTTCATTCTTAAAGATTTTTGGAATGTATACACGCATTTCACCTAACGACTTTGCTGCCGCATAAAATAACAAGCCTTCAATTAGAGGGAAAGTGGACCAATTCTCACATATCGTCGCATTAACAGAGTTATCTTCCGGGTTTTCTAAATATCTATCGATATGACCTAATTCTGGGTCATGCTTTTGTTCTGTTATTAACTGTTCCCGCAAAGTAAGTACTAAATCTCTGATTATTGCACAATTAACTTTTTCTCCTATTATACTTTCCACAGGGTTCCTTGATAGTATATCCGCCACCGCATTTTGAGTTCCCGGTCTAGTTCCCATTCATATTAAATTCCGCTAATTTGGTGCCATCTGATCATCCTACTCGACAAATTTTTTTCCCTGCGTTAGACGTGTTAAGGCAGCGTGATCTGTAATAACTTTAATTGGCATCGCTCCCAAATATGTTCGGGAAATTGTTCAACGCCCATACTACTGCCAGACATTCTCTTTCGGTTACCGTATAATTCCTCTCTGCGTTGTTCAGGTACGTGAAGCAAATATAACGGGTCTGTGTTCCTGATTAGCACTGCTCCCAAACCGATTGAACTGGCATCTGTAAAAAACTCGAAAGGCTTTTTGAAAGTTCGGCAATTTTAAAACTGGCGCCTTTGTTAGGCCGCCTTGACCGCTTCGAATGCCTTCTGCGCCTCAGGACCAGACGAATTTTTTAATTTTCGTTTAAGATTATAAAGGCTCACAAAGATCAGCATAATTTTTAATAAATTTCGCGTACCACTGGGACATACCAAAAAATTGGACACCTCCTTTGAGTTACGGGGTTTTCATCTCTAGTATGGCTCGAACCTTTGTCTCATCCGTTTTGATTCCTTTTACTAATAATTAATCCTAAATCCTCAATTCATCGCACCCAAATTTACATTTATCTTTATTTAATGTCAATCCTGCATTTTGAACAACGAAAAACTTTCCTTAAATGCTCAACATGGTGAGTGAATGATGGAATGATAATAACGTTGTCCATATATACACTCACAAACTCCCCATCACCGGTTTTAGGATTGTCAAATGCCTTTTGAAAATTGGGACTGCCCCCGATAAACCGAATGGCATCCGCCTGAAAGCATAAGTGCCACTTTTTACTACGAATGCGGTCTTAACAATATCACTGGGTTTACTGCCATTTTAAAGTACCCACTTCTTAGATCAAGAGATGACATTATTGTTGTATAGGGATGTTCGTTATTAAATCATTTATTAACGGTAAAGGGGGATCGCGGATACTTTGTGATCAAATTTAGCCAGTCTACCGCAAATCTATATGCTTCTGGATTATCCGGTGGGAACCCATTTTTTTTCTTGCATAACACAACTGGTGACGCTCGGGATTGAACTGGAACATCGTTTCCCCGTAACATTTTTGATTGAAAATCATATTGCTTGTTTCTGCCGGTCATATCTGATGGCCTGGAAACTACTGGGGGATTATCTCCGTGTCAATTTCATGGTATAAAACATGAGTAAGACCTGGTTTGTCTAAGAATATATAATCCCTCTTAAAACTACTAAGCAAATTTTGTAGTTCTTGTTTTTGTGCCTCCTCCAATTTTGTCTTTTGACAAATCTATTTCAACATTGCCTCTTCAATTGATTCAACTACCCTATTTATCTGAGAATCGGGAATTTTCAACGATTTTCGATCAAAATCTAAAACGATCCTTGATCCACTTATAAAATCAACACCTAGAATACATGGGTATTCCAAATCCTTCAACACATGAAACAACCCCAAAGGTTTTTCCGAATTGCCTGATCCCAATATTCAATTCTACTATTCCCATATTTTTGGCATTTCGCCCCTGTGCTGTGATTACCTGGCTCGCGATTTTTTAAATTGTTTATAAAAATATTTTTTATACTTCTTCCGATATAAATGATTTATCTGCTCCGGTGTCCCATAGCGCTTTCAAAAATGTGTTTTTTAATAAATAGGAACGTGGGGGAAACTCTACGTGATATACATATCGAGAAAGCTTTTATATCCCCGCCGTCTTTTGAGTATGAACTTCATTAACTTTTACAAATTCAATCGTCCCTTTGCATCCTATCGCCTCGACTGAAATTTTCACTCGAACCCCTATTTCTACGGTCCCTCTATTAAAATTATCATTTCGATCAATTCGAAATTGGTATCCCCTTTCGTTGAATCTCTGATCATCATTCTGAAATCTATTCCTCCTCTCGGACCACCTATTACTTTGACGGCTATTCTCATAGTACCTCTAAATCATTTCTGCCATTATTGGGCCCACACCCTTCTCAGAATTTTCCAGTTTCTGTGATTAGCATCAAAATAGGCATCCTATGCGAGTTTTTACCCCGTCTTTCCACATTTTCACTATTCTGCGAAACCCTTTTAATTTGTAAGAATACCTTCTTCAAATTTAGCCAATATTTCCAAAAGTTGTATCGTGTTCTGCGATTGCGAATTTCCGCATAGTCCTGGATTTTGGTTCGAGTCTAACAAAATGTGATCAACCAAGTCCGCCTGCGAATCCTTAGCTCTAAACTCTTATGTTTTTTAGCAAATTTGGGAACAAAGTCTGTTGGTTCCTGATTTCTTCCCGCTGTGACGCGAAAAACCTAGCCTCCCAAATTTTTTTATTTGATTGCGGGAAAAGCTTTTGCTAATTCAGCCTTGAGCTGCGAAATCGTGGCTGATCTTGCACTAGCACCGATCCAAATATTGAGTACCAATCTTGAGCCCTTCCCCTGAGATGACTTTTCAAATAACCATGACAGATTACTTGGTATTTCAAGTAACTTTTTATTTGATTATCTATAGCCTCAAGAAATTCAATTCCAAACCCGGAAAACACATTGGGTAAAATACCAAACCTCCTGCATTCCAACCAATTTATAATTGTTCGGGGTTATTTTGACATAGCCATCTGTCGATAGCTGTTCGTGGGGTTGTCGTTAGAGGGGTATCGGAAGGATAAGACATTCTATAATTCTTAATATGATTTTATTAAAATTTAACTTTAATACTATATAAAGAACAAACTTATATTAAGTGAGAATAAACCAAAGTACACCGATTTGATTGGGCAGATCGCACAACTAGATCACTTATCAAAATATAACTAATTTTCTGCCTAATCTCGCTTCAATATTAAACTGCGTTCAGAATATAATCCTCCTACCTGAGTTGAAAACTCAACGATTCTGATACCTTCAGGTAGACTTATGTGCCCCGTGTGCAAAAGTTCCCCCCTTGTAAATATTAGCGAGGGTGGGCGTCTCCATGATTCTTGAGTAGGGCGTCTAAAAGCATTCCAACTGTTCCACACTAAACTTTTTAGGATTTCCATTCTTTTCCCCTAAACTTTCTATCCTTTTAAAAGGGTATCTTATTTGCATTGTTGCTTGTTTTTCCTCTGGAATTGGGTTGGAAAAGTTTTGCCATTAATCGTGGCCGTCAAAGAACGTAGGAGTTATGTTAAAGAAGAACGTGAGGGGAAAGTCACAGACTTAATTATTTATCACTTTTTTCTATTAATACTGATCTCACCAAAGACTTAAAATATGATTAGCAAATAAAAGACTTTGCTGCACGAAAGAGTAGAAAAGTTTTTTTTTGTAAATTATGTAATTGTTTATAACGTATTTAGATTGTATAAAATAAAAAAAAACCTTAAATTTCATATATTTTAAATTTTCTCGCACAAAATTTTTTTAAGAAAATGGCAAAAATTTTAATTATTTAGGGGTCCCCAAATATTGTTAGCCCAGGGCTCCAAAGGTTACGGTCCGGCCCTGATTGTGATAGACCTGGGACACACGGACATAACATAACTATGTAGTCTTGCAACTGTTGCCAGTTTGCATATAGTTCGAAATTCCCAGCTTTTCTAAGAACTTGAGAGGTAATAACAATTGACAATTAAAAGTATTCGGATCAGGATCTTATTGTGGGCGGGTAGAGAAGGAAATGAGGCCCCCTTGAGGCTAAGGCCCTGGTCCAGTTGGCCCATGTCTTAAAACGTCTCCGGCTGTTGTATTTTGTCACGGGAGGACACAAATATAGTTTGAAACTCTTTATTCCAGAAGACAATTAGGAAGAATAAGCATTCGAGATCTTATCACCCACTGCGGAATCCAGTAGTCAAATTATTAGGATGCTGCTATGGTCGTTAAAATGCTTTAAGTATATCAATTATTCATAGGCATAAAACGTTATAGTAACGCTTAGGTTGGAAATTTATGAGTTCACAAGTGTCTCTCATTTCATGTTTCTATTCAGAAAGGAATAAAATGTTTTCTTTCATTGCTTTGGGTATAGTTTCCTGTAATTGTAAACAACAGTTGACATGAAAGTCATACTAAGAAAGAAATTAATAAATCAGTATAACCCAATTACTTTTGTAAATCTTTTTAAAATTTATTATAAAAAGATATACGAAAATACTTATATTTATTAATTTGAAGAGGATTTTAAAACGAAAGGAATCTAAAATATAATAATTTAGCCTGTATTTTCATGCTTAACCCGCAAGGTCAATGACTTCTTGGTATTATGTATAATCCTCACTTTTTTAATCATAAAATTGTAGTATTTTAATTTTCTATTTAAGAACATTTAAGATTGGGTAATCTTTCTGGGGGAAAAAAACAGAACCAATTTTAAATGTTAACATAAATTGAACAGCAGGTCATACAGTAAAAACTGGACTTGTGTATAATTTTCAAATTTTATTCTGACATCTTAACCGTTTTATTTCTTGGTCCCATTTTTCTTTTTAATAGTTGAACTTAATTTCCTTTTCATTCATTGGCTTTCATACATTTTCTTTAAATGATAGTTTTTGATTGTTGTAAACAATACACACTTTCATTGTATATACTGCCGCTGAACTGTGCCAAGTTTTGGAGGAGAAATTTACACTAGAATAGAAACGTAACAAAGTAATTTTAAATGCTCTTAAATAAGATGTTTACCTTTGAATTTGACTGATAAAAAATATTTATTTTCAGTTTTAGAGAACAAAAAGAAAAGTAGCAACTTTGTTCAAGCTTTTACTCTGCTGTTATGTTTTTAGAACGCAAAGTATTCTACGTCAGATATAGTCGAAGAAAAATCTGGCATTAGGAAATGCGTTTTATCTATTTTTATGCATACAACTGGCATTGAAAAGCGCGCGATTTAGAAAAGTAACTGTTTTAAATTTAATAACATTTTGAAATTAATTATGATTCTTTATTGTCGATTTTTATCATGTTTTGATCATTATTAAGGTCGTTTTTGATGTCAAAAACCCTTGCTTATTCAAACTGCTTGCCGTTGTTGAGCTGAATGCAATGTAAGTTACTGCATGTTTTGTCTTCTTTATTTGTTTCCTGAGTTCAAAGTGACGGTTTAATTGGCGTAATCGTTGCTTTATTTTAAAATTCTGGTCCAACAGTAATCTGTGATTAATTTCTTACGTCTTGTACAAGTTATTGTGGAATGCAAATCGTAAATGGGCCATCAGTTCTAAATAAATATTCCAGTGAATTTTAACCTACTTTTCGAATAAATCGTAATAATTTTGCTTTTCTCTATAATACATAATTATTTTTTTTTAATTCCTGAATTTGTTTTCAGATATATTGTTTGAATTATAAACTAAGAAATAAATTGATGTCTTTCTAGTATTTCAAATGGAGTTACTTAGGTTCAAGTGGAGTATAGGGGGGTCCAATTTGAATTTAGTGATTTTTTTCTAAATGTCATGGTGAGATATCGAATTCATTCTATAATAAATAATTCCGAAAAAAGTACCTTGGTGACCGGTTTTAGTCACCAAAAGTTGACCGCGCCAAGCCGCCCCCCTATACTACATACACTTTAACGTTATGTTATTTTGAGCAATTTTACTGATGATTGCCACTATATTATATGATTATTATTTCTAATACCTGTTATAAAATTGTACTATATATGAATATTATATTTACTCATGTATAAAATAATATTATAAGATTTCATTATTATATGCCAGTTACAATACTATTATTAGTACATGTTACTTTTATTACATTATTATTCGTTTATTATTTTTTGATACTGACTGTGTTATTCTCGCAATCTCTTCCTATATATCTCTTCATTTGAAATAAATACATTTCAATGTATTTCCCTGAATTTTAAAATTGACATTGTGTATCAAATTTAGGCCTATATATTGGATTTCATTCCAGCAACAAGAAGTGCTGCTTGGCTTATTACCCCCACATCAAATTAGTTCCAGTTAAAGGTAGTATAGGGGTGACACTTGATCTAGGTTTTTTCTTGTGTTTACTGCGCGAATGCCAAGGTATTTCTTCCTGTAATTATTATTATTTATTTTAGAATGAATTGAGCATCTCACCATGATATTTAGAAAAATAGCCAAATCCTGGCTAGAAAACGCTAAATTCAAAAGTGCCCCCCCATACTACACTTGAACCTTTAAAATTAATTAAGAATATCAATTACAAAGTAGTGAAAGTTGTATATGAAACTTGCACTGCATTTCCCTTGGTGAAATTGTCAATCGGCTGCTTTTCGCCAATTTAGAAATATCGCAGTTTTGGCGCCGTTTTTTGTCAAAACGGCCTTCACTGGAGAGCAAATTCAGAAGGGTTACCAGATTTAGAGCATTTATCAATTTGGCAAGAAAACACTTGGCGCGAGAACAGCCGATTCGACAAATCAACCGCTCCTTCAACAATTTTATCGAACAAAGAACGTAAAAAAATTTTTTAAACGTAAAATAAAATGAAAATAAACAATTTATAGCCATAATTAAAAGCACAGCACTTATTTTTTTTAAGAAAAAAATATTCTAGTACTCACTTATTTTAGAAATGTCCATATTCAAAAATAACTCAGAATTAAACAGAAAACTCAAACAATAGAAAAATTACACTGAAAATGGTTAAATTTTTTAAAAAATCGTCTGAAATTAATAGGGTTACAGCAGGGAAAACAATAAAAGTTATTTCTAATATACGCTATCCCCATGGCAACCAAAATCAAGTCTATAAAATACTAAGCTAACCATATTATAATATTATCGCCCATCTTGGAGAACATAAACAACAACTTGGCACTACTACCCCCGATATCAAATTAGTACCCTTTAACCTTATATACTTTCGTACCATGTACCCAAAACATGTTTTTAAGTTTTTTTTTAATTTTGAGAAATTATATTGCTGAATGTAATACACAAATGGAAAAACTTATTAAAACATATTTTATAATAATTTTTTAGTTTCTTTGAAACATGGATAAAAAAATGAAAGGCAAGGATTTATTGGCTGCTGTGTCCAAAATGGATTCTGGGAAATTCTTGGAATTTGCTACTCAGAATGTAAGTTCTTACTGATTTGTATTACTTAAAAATGTTACTTTCATTATATTAGAAATATGACTATAAGGTACTTGCGTATTATCGCAACCTATTGGCAACATTATACGAAGCAAAGCACCTGGTTGCCAATTCAGCAAGTACAACACATAGGAAATCGGGGTTGCCAACTTGGCGAATTATTAATAGAGTTGGCAATTGTTGCAATAATACGTAAATACCAAATATAACTTCAGTATAAAAACTCTGGGGTTTTCCAAATTTTAATAATTTTTCAAAACAAAATAAAAAAATATTTCTTATTATAAACAATGTTATTTCAAGCAAGTTTGATCAAGATCATTATGTTAAAACATGGGCATGACCAATATTCCACTATTGGCTGCTTAGTGTGGTATTTAGTGACATTTCTTGATTTGAGGAAATTGACCAATGTTTTTAATGCATAAGTATTGAAATTTTCTGTAATTACTTATGTATTATACTGGTATGGGCAGAGTAGGCCTTGGCCCTCATGGGCTGTTGCACCACTGCATAAATTACTTGTGTATTACTGACAAAAATGAGAATTTTTTTTGCATAAAGGTTGGTGGAAAAATAATCTGTGTTGTATTAGAAATTCTAAAACGTTTTTTTCCATTTTGCCTTATATGTAATGTACTTTTCATAAACATTGTTTAATTAGCCTTTAAAAATCATTCTTTAATTTAGTGTACATATCCATTTATCTTTTTGAGAATAAATAAAATACATTAAATTTGTCTTTCAGTTATTCCGTTTTTCTAAGATTTAGATATTGATCTGTAAAATTTTATTATTTATTTTGTATTGAGAGATTGTTTCATATTTTCAGAAGTCTAAGAAATCCCCTTTTGCATTTAAAGAACTTTTGAAAGATTTAAATGCAGATGAAATTGATAAGATGTGGGAAGAATTGAGTAAAACTGTTTTTGAACGAATGGAAATAATCATTTGCTCAAGTGTTAAGGGATCTCCTAATAAAAAAGAATCCACAACCAAGAAGGTATCTTTTCTTGTATTTCATGATTTTTTTATGGTCCTTTTATATATTATTGAATACTTTTTTAATCCATTACCTTGTATATATACCGAAAATGTCAAAAAATAAATTAAAAAAATGGGTGTGTGCTTGTGACCACATGTTTGAAGTGAAAATTTATAACTTTCCTATTTGAATATTGATATATATATTTATGATTACATTTATGTTGTATAATGGATTGTTTTGGTGATTCAAAAACAATGTGATATTAATATTGGCATATAAAATTATTTATTCTTGTCTACTCATAAAGTGATATTAGTTCCAAAATATACAATCATATTTGTAAAATAATTATATTCTAAGAATGGAACAATAGGTTTATGGTAACTGAAATATTTTATAAATACTTTAAATTCAAATTTATATAAATATCTAAAAAAACTCAATCAAGCATTGTTCCATACTTCATTCTGCTCTTATTAGGATCATTTGACATAATTAAATTGAATTTTTATTTCAAAAAATTGATTAAAAGTTTTGATTTGTCTTTCAAAAAATCCTTATTAAAATCTCTTCAAAATCATTGGTAATTTGTGTAAATTTCGATTCAGAAAAGCCGATTTGGCTTCAGTGTATGCAAGTAATTTTTTTTTAACTCTGATTTGGTGAAAAGTAAATAACCATTATAATTACATGTCCATTTTCTGCTGCATATCCTGCTGTACAAATTTCTCCCATTCATGACTGATAAACTGAAATGATTCTGTAGTACTTGATACTACATCCATTCCTGAAGTAACAGACATTGTCATATCTCTGTTATTTTTAAATATAGCAAATATGTTGTTATATATTTATATATATATGTATGGGTATAAACAACTTAAATATCAATTATGTTCATCATATAACTTATATGATGCAAAAAATAATAAATACTACAAAAAGTAATAAACAAATACTTGCACATTAACCTTTTACACGCCAATGTTCCATTATTGGAACATCAATTTTGAAATTTTCTCAAAAATTCAATTGTATTCATGTCTCGTAAAAATTATTTTGAAGGCAAAAAATATGGAATTATTTTTTGGAGTTGAAGTACTCTTGCTAAAGTAAATTGTCTCTCTGAGAAAAAAATTCAAAATTTCATATAAAATTCAAAATTTATAACAAATTTTTATTATTTGGTGAAAGTAATTAAAAATGATCATTTTAACTATAGACTGCAAGATATCATAAAAAATATTGCTATTTTTTTTACCATCGGGTAAGAAATTTCAATGTTCCCCAAAAATGGAACATTGACGTGTAAAGGTTTACTTTTTTACACAATGCAGTTACTTTGTTTACACAGTTCACCGAAGAGCAGAAAGATTTCTGAATGCTAAAAGCTTTAAGTATTTGTCGAAAGAAGATACTTATGACTACTGACTTGCTTCGGCTCCCTCTCTCAACTCCCCCCTCCCTTTTACCCATTTCTGGACAATCTCGAGTGAATTTCTCTGCCAAATTGCATATGCATTTGTTGATACTTAGGTGTTGTGTGTTACGTTATTAGTGTTACTTTTATTTATTGATATCACCAAGTACCTGGAGAAGATTTATACTGGAGCACACAGGATTTATCAGTCCTGATTGTTTCTACTGTATAATGCCTTGAAGTAGATTCAGAAAGATAAAAAAAATTCTTTCATACTATTGATAATGACAAGTTGACATCAGGAGATAAAATGGGAAAAATTTCTCCTTTCTATACAGAACTTGAAAAAAATATTTATCAGTTTGGCATCTTTCATTCTAAACTGAGTATAGAGGAATTGAAGGTCCCTTATTACAATCACCATTCAGCCAAAATGTTTATCAAAGGCAAGCCGATTAGGTTTGGATATAAAATATGGATGTTGTTTTTCTGCAGTGGCTATCAGAATTTATTGCGGAAAAAACCAGAAATAGAAAACTCCTCATGGATCTAGAGTAGTGTGGGAACTTTTATCCAGTATTGAAAGTCCCGACAAGCATGAAATATTCTTCGACAATTTTTTTTCATTTCATCACATAAACTGTTAACTGAACTGTCTGAAAATAATTTTAAAGCAACTGGCAAAATTCGAGATAGTTGCACAAAAAGATGCCCTTTGAAATCTCCAAAGGAAGCAAACAAATGGCAAATGTAATTTGGATTACTGAAGTGGCGAACTAGTGTACATTTGCTGTTAGAGAGACGGTACTGTAGTAACTATAGCATCCAATAATGTAACACATGAGCCAGTCACTAAAACCAAGAGATTTTGCCATGCACAAAAAAAGAAAATTGATATTTGTCAACCAAATCTTATAAAAATCTACAATGAGGGAAAAAAGGTGTTGATTTACTAGACAGACTTCTTTAAACATATAGGTCTCTAATTAGAAACAAAAAATTGTATTGTAATCTATTTAGCAATGCGCTAAACATGGTGTTGTGTACATCAGAAAAACACAACGAAAAAATTTATTTTGGAATTATATTTAAAAGTTTACTTCAGAGGTCATGCCAGCAGGGGCAACTGCCGGAAACCTGTCCCCCCCTTATCAGAGTACATTTAAAAAAATTTGCAGGAAAAATGATAGATTTTTCTCGCTCACCCGTGAATTTTTAGTTCTTTTCCCCATTTTAATTTTTTGGGTTTTTAAGGGCCCCTATCAATGGTTTGTCGGTATCATGCCCCCACACACACACACACACAACGGAGAAGGAGGAAACCCCATGGGGAAGTGTTTAGTGCCACCTCTGGTTTAGATACTACTTCTTAAAAATGTATATAGTAATTGATTTTTAAATTAAAATGTCATTAGTCATATTTTTGAAATACATGTAAAAAAACTAAATGGTACCTGCCAATGTTCCATTTTTGGAATATGCTAAAAAAAATTTGAAAATTTTTTTTTCATACATCTTATGTTTCAATTTTAATTTGATTTTTTATCAAAGTTTCGTTCATGTTACCTTCCAATCAAAGTGCGGCGTGTAAAAGATTAAAGTTCATACCAATATATCCTCAGCAAAAATGCACTTAAAAAAGTTTTCACTTCAAAAATAAGGATTTTTATAGTCCTAAATATTGTCCAATCTTTTTGCATTTCTTCAAATGAAATATTTACTTTATATAGTGATTATTTCAATGAAATGAAATGTATTTATATGCGTATATAATTGATCATATTCTCTAGAAAGGGAAAAGAATCCAAAACTGGAATGTAACAAATGTTTTAAAGATCTTAATGATTATTATAAGTTACAAATGTGTACAAGAAGAAAAAAACAACAACATAATGTTAAGTTTTAATTTTTATGTGATAATAATGTGACCTGCCAACTTTATTTTAATTTTTTTCTTCATCTGTAGCAACTTTCTAGAAATCAACTCATTTTGTGTTTTGCTTGTAATTATATTCTTTACACCTCTTATATGGAGGAATGATTTGTTTTCAGGGATTATTCTATCTATCACATTGTTTACTGAGACAAAATATGCCTTCAAATGTATAAAGAATGCTATAAAATGAAATAGTTGTATTGAAGCGGTTGTTTCGCTGCATCCCTAAAAGGAGCAAATATGCATTTTGTAACACATGTTCTACTGACATGTGTTTCTCTCGGTGGCTGATATAATATTCCCCATCATGTTAAAGTCCCAAAACATATCAGAAATAAGAAATCAAGTAGCAGTTACACCAAATTGGTCACCCTTTCAAGGTGATGTTCAGTCAAATGTAATAAGGGTTGGAAGTACTTATATCTTTTCTTATAGTATCTATGTACCTTTGACTGCAACCAATCATACTAGTTCTCTTTTTTTTTTTTGAAAGGGGGAGATGTTTTCAAAGTCGAGATCATGCCAAACAAGATGGACATGCAAGGACTAAAATATCTGCTGTGCTTAATGAACTAGCAAAATAGTTTAGAAAGAAATATATTAAATTTAAAAAAATGAAATAAAAATTATTTTTTACCAAGAAAAATAGGGAGTAAAGCTTTTAAAAATATATCCCATCTAGCCTTTTTTTTTTGTTTACAGTTCCAAATTTTATGGGGGAAATTTCCCCTGGAGAAAAAAAAAAAGCCCAAAATTTTTTTATGATTTTTAAAAAATATGGGATACCCTTTGAAGATTTACTATTTTGTTTATGGCTGATGCTGCATTTATGTGAGGGGAATAATGGATTTGTTAAAAAAGTGTAATTATGGGTTGCTTGTGTCATTCAATACAAAAATTGGCATTAGATAAGGATGCTGCTTCTTTACTATTAAAAATTGATGAGATGCTCATATAGGTATATTCTCATATCTACAATCTCTGACAATAAAGTTCGGTGAATGAAGCCAGAACGGTCAATCTGGCAATACTGGCAAAACAAAATGCCACACATGCATTGCGACAGGTGTTAACCATCTGCCCACGCCATTTAGTTGAGTGTCGTTTGTGTTCTGTATAAGACTTGTTTTACAAAGTGCTTTTTTTGGTGTTGGGCCCTTTAAATGAAAACAGGGAAAAAGAACAAAAAAAAAGATCAACCAAAAATTTTTTTTTGGGGTTTTGGGAAAAAACTGACAAAAAATTTTTTTTGATACCGCAAGGGGGTTCATGAAGATCAAGCACTGTCCATGAAGGGGTGACGAAAATGGTTTGCCTATTTTTGAGAAGCCCGAGAAAGTGTCTCACAACCCCCTTAATGGAAGACTGGTAATCTCTGTCAATGACAAAAATATTAAGAAAGTGAGCAAATTAATCATGAAAGATCGTTGATTAACTGTGTGCATGATAGCTGGCACCAAAGATCGCTGGGTTAACTGTGTGCATGATAGTTTGGGTTTATGAATGCTGCAAGGTGCATTGGGAAATTTTTACACCGCCAAAACATCTACACAGGGGAAGGGCCCCCGCACGCCCCCAACAATTTATGGTTTTTTTTCAAATAATGCCTTTTACCCCCCCCACACAGCCAATTTTTTATCAAACAGTTCCTTGGGAAAAAAAAAGGGTGGTACAAATTGAAATCTACCATTCTCACCAGATCTCATTCCTCCAGACTTTTTTTCCCCATTCCCATGACCCAAATTTTTTTAAAGGAAAAAACATTTGACGAAAAATTTCTGACATCCAATGAAACGCGGATAGGGTTTTTTAACTCCTTCAAAGGAACATTTTTTCAAAGTTTCCAGGGCATGTATAGCAGATCTCAGTGGTGCATTGTTATGGGAGGTGACTATTTCAAAGGACAGTAAGATAACTTTCGTTAATATTTCATCTCTGTTAATGTTACAGGACTGTTCACCAAACTTTATTGTTAGGGTTTGTATAAGTTTTCAAAGCTCAAACTTGTGCTAGAGTCAGTAGTAGTAGCAGAAGTAAGTCATAAGAGCAAAATGTTGTCATTCATCTTCATCTCCTACTATTTCTATGGCAGTTTTGTGGCTCACAGGTCGAAAGGAAACTCCGTTCCTCATACACTTACAAGATTTGGGGATCCGTATGCGAGCTGACACTCATAATTTAGCTTCAGGAAAAGTTCTCAATTTCTACACTGAAATATTCAAAAAATAAAAAATTAACAGTCTTTTTTAAATTATTAAAAACTTGATTCTGTTTTGGGAAAAGCTCACAAAAAATTCTTAAATAGGGATTATAAATTTGAACATTACATATATATTTATTGAAAAAAAATAGTATGATGTCTATGCGTGTTTGCAAGTTCTCTATTTATAAAGTTTGAAAAAATCCCTTTTCATTGATTTTTAAAAATTACAATAAGTAATCTTTGGTGAAAATCAAAATAGCCAAAATATTTTTATAAAGTTAACCAAATTTTTGGAAGATTTATAAAATAAAATTTTGATTATTAAATGAAAAAAATTAATCTTCTTGTAGACAACTTTGGAAATATGTCATATTGTTCAAGCAGCTATTGATTTAGCCTCCGTGATTTTTCAACAGAGCATGCCAGTTTCCCAAGGACTTTTACTCATGATTGTTTTTCTAAATCGTAAGTATTTAGTAGAAAAATTTAAATATAATTTGGTAAATTTTGAAAAAGCAATTTATTTTCCCTTTCATTTTTCAGGTATTATATTTGAAATTCCGAATGATTTAGAGAACTTAAAGAATAGCATAGCTTTGATTTGCGAGAAAATGTTTCATCTCAACTACCTCAAACAAGATAATGAGCTCATTATTTTTAATATTGTCATCTATTTAATTAAACGATCATTAGTGCATAAGAAGGTAAGAATATGTTTTGAATCCTTCCAATTAACTAATTTCATTACAATCTTGCATTATATTAAGTCATAAAAGCATATATGTATATAATGAAACTATGACTTGAATGATGATTCTATTAAAATTGAAATGAAAATATTCAGATTAAAATTACTTGCAAACTAAAGTTTTTTTAAAAATTTTTGTATGTATAAAACTAATTTTTTTTAGTAGAATGATGTTACTTTGTGAAGCCAAGTAGTTGAGTGGTTAGAGCATCCCGCTTCCACACCACAGGTCCAAGGTTCAAACCCTGGGCTGGGCAAGGTTGACTCAGCCTTTCATCTCTTCAATGGGTTGATAAAAGGAGTACCAAGTTTGCTTGGGAACTTAATACTGGGGGTTTCGTGTCAGACTGACCACCTGACTGGAACATCTGCTCAGGGCCCAAGGTCGCGTATATTGAGTTGGGTGCAGTAGGCCTTGGCCCACATGGGCTGTCGCGCCATTGAGTTAAGTTATGTTACTTTGTATTGGATATAACGGAACGTTCTGTTGTTTTCAAACATGTACACTTTTATGCATTGTCAATCCTTAATAAGAATTAGGTTATGACTGAAATTGGTTTAAACAGTTAGATTAGTAAACTATTGATAACTTATACACATTTTTTTGCATTGTTGTGTTTTTTAAACTTGTAAAACTGTCAACATGAGTGAAGAAAAAGTGCACAAAAGACATTGTATGCTGTTTGAGTTCCAAATGGGGAATAATATGTTGGAGGCAAAAAGACGTGTGCAACATGTTTGAAGGGGAAGCAGTAACAGCTCGAACATCCGAAAGATGGCTTGTGAAATTTTGCTTGGATGATTTTTCTTTGAAAGGTAAACCCAAATAAGGAGGTAAGAGCGTGCCAGTACCTTTTATGATCAGGACATGCCACAAAATTTCCCACAGAAGTGGGCTTCAAGTTTGGAATTCATCAGACTACTGCTTTAGATTGCATTTAAAGGCTTGGTTTTGTGTTCAAACTCTGTATGGGTGCCACTCAAATTAAGGGAAAAAAGTTTAATGGACAGAATTTCGATATGTCCTTCAAATCTTGCTCGTCACAAAAAGGAACTATTTTTGGACCATTTGGTGACTGGAGACAAAAAGTGGATAGTGTACAAACATGTAGTTAGAAAAAAAGCGTCTGTTAACAAAGGGGAGACACCATCATCCACATCCAAAGTTGGCATGAATCAGAAGGTTTATGTTGCATTGCTGGTGAGGTAGCAAGGGTATAGTGCACCATGCATTGCTTAAAGAAAATTAAACCACCGTTAATGTTCATAACTTGATGCTTTGAATAAAGAAATTCAACATAAACATTCACCTTTGGGCAACAGAAAGGATGTGATTCTTCATCACGACAACGCTAGACTACACATGGAAGAAACACTGCATAAAAAAATGGCAGAGTTGGGTTGGGAAACTTTGCTTCAGCCAGCATATACTCCTGATATTGTATCACCTGGCTATCATCTGTTTAGATTGCCGCAAAACTTCTTTTATGGAAATCTATACATATAAATAAAAATGAAGTGTCTGTTTGTAATTTGAAATTAACAGCTTTTTACTAAATGCATTTAAAAGTATATAAGGTACTTATATGAAAAATCAATTTTAAAATTTTTGTCTGTCTATCTGTTTGTTCGCTAATCTCTGAAACGCGTTGACCAATTTTGACAAACTTTCACTGGCAGAAGCTAATGTTATAAGGGAAAAATTTAGGCTACATTTATTATAGAAAGGAAAAAAAAAAATTTGGGGTTTCCCAAAAATAAAATTAAAACCAATGAAATGTTGAATAATATCCGCTTTTAAATAGGGATCATTTATTTAATTGACATTGTCAAGTGGTCATGCATCCTTCTCACCTTGCTTGGGGTTTCGCTTTTATCCAACCCAGCCCTCACCCCATCAAGTGTCAAAGGTCACATTCCCCTGCTTGCAGTTTCGCTTCATCCTACTGTTTTGTGACCTGTTTTGAACTACTTTGTAATAGAGAAATTTTTCAAAATTTAATATTGTATTAGAGATTTTTAAAATTAAGTATTTCACATCCAGATAAAATTTTTTACACTATTTTAAGATTTTATTACAAAATTTTTAACAATGTGTTTTTTTTTTTGAGCAGAAGGGAAAGGGGTTTCAAAAATCGACCCAAAACAGAGTTACGCTTATAAATTTAAAAAAATCTTTTTTATCAGCTGTTATATCTACCTTTATATGTTATATATGTTATTATTTTTTTTGTTTAATTTACAATTCCCGTAAAATTAACTCTTTAAAAACTCCTTTATCCCTTCAGTCTGTATTGTTTAATTTTTCAATTCATTCGTGCGAAGAATGGGTATACCAGCTAGTAAATATATAAATATTCAAGATGCCCAAATGGGGGAAAAATATTTTTTTAAATTCAAAAAAAATGAAGAAAATTTTTTCCAAAAACCCCTTAGATAAGCTGCCAGAAGGCTGGTAGACAGTTGTAACTAACAGAAGAAAATGTATTTTAGATCAAATTTTAAGTAAAAAGTGAAAATAAAATTTGTTTTTTCTTTAGAAAAAATGACCTTTTCCACACCCAAATACCTACAAACTGCATTTAACTTTTTTGAAAATTTTTTATTTTTTAAATGTATTAATTTTAAATGTATTAGAAAGGAAATCTATAGAGAGTTTTTGAAAAATGAATTATGGTGTTAAAACATCAACATTTTTTTTTGAAAAGCCCCAAAAAAATTGAAGTATAAAAATTATTGCAAAAATTTTAATTTCATAATTACTACAATCTCATACGTAAAAATTTTCCTAAAAATGTTTTTCATGGACTTTTTGATTGTTTAGAGATAATTTGGTTCTAAGTTTTTATTTGATATGGTTGTTTTATCATAAGAAATGCTTTAATGAATGAAAGTTATTTTTAAAGAAAAAAACATTAGACATCTCTATGTAATTTTTAAACAGAATTATAATTTAAATAAATATCAACATTTTTTAAAGAAGTTTTGTTTTATTAGATTATTTTATGTTAATAAATGCTATTAACACGATTTTAATGACGCCTTTGACATCATTACTGTTGTGTATTTACTAAACTTGTTTGTGTAGAGTTAAAAAGATCACTTTAATTTTTTTAAAATTTCATTTTAAATAACAGAATGTTTATCTATATCTATTCTTTACATGAATTCTTATTTTGTTACTATATTGAGAAAGTTGATAAAATAGTTTAAAAGCTAATATTTTCTACTAATAAATTTATTGGTTTGTTACTTTTAAGTCACCTTTTCTAGTTTCTAGATCAGGGGTACTCAACCTTTTTTTCTGCTTGGCCACGTGCATATGCAAGCCATTTCACGTGAGCCGCATGCATATGTCAGCTATTTCACACGAGCTGCAGCATAAGATTAAACGGAAGGGAGGGGGGAATAGTTAAGACCAAGATAACATTGGAAATTTAAAATATGGAAAATTGATCAAAATATTATGATTCCTATTTTGCATTTATTGATTATTAATTTTTAATATTTTTTTTTATATTTTTGTCACTAAATTAAAAGAATTTAAGAAACTCTCCTTTACAATTTTTGCATCAGTAAAGTTTCATATGATTACCAATAATATAACAAATTTTTTAGGATGTCTTTTAATACTGTGATATTACCACTGACGAAACACTTTGTTGCTATTACAAAGAATATTCAATAAAGACTAATTATCACCTCTTGAAAAGGGAAAAATGACATTAAATAATTCCTGTTTATTGAAATTTTTTAAATGCAGCACCTTCGTGACAAATCAAACAAATACTGATCTCCATGTTTGTTTTTCATAACAGAACAGTCAACCTCCAAATAATTCGAATATTTTTCGCTTGCAAGGTATGTAAGTTTGTTCAAAATTAGTTTCACCCATAAAATTGATGCTAATCCACTGTTGTCGGTTATCACTAACCGTTAAAATAGAAAAGTAGTATCAATTCGCATCTGTACGATATCGACAGCAAAAAAGCAAAATTGATATATTTCATTTCTTGTCAAAGAATTTCCATCAAATATTTAATAATATTTATTGTCTTAAATAAAAGAATTTCTCAGAGCAGTGGGTCATGACCGGGCCTCTTAAAAAGGCAGGGTGGGCCGCAGGTTAAGTATCGCTGTTGTAGATCATTATTTTCTGGGCCCTATTAAAATGTAAGCATTCATTTAATTGTATTTCTTTTTAAGTTAAAAAATACTATTGAAAATAAATGCCAAAACAATAAATGAATCATTATTAAGAAAATGCAAAATAAATTACAATAAATTTTTTTTTGTGGGATTAGTTTTATAATTAAAATGAATTATGCATATTATTTTCATTTTTGTTAAAATATTTTAATACTTCCTAATTTTTAGAAAAATGATGTAAAGCGAATATATGCTTTGCGCTCTGTGATTCCTAAAATCATCAATATGATAGAGGTTGATTCAAATGAAGTTTGGTCTCTTTACAAGCAATGTGCAGCATCACCTTTATATCTATCCAAGCCAGAGGTATTATTCCTGTTGCATTGTAATTTTTAATAAATTGTTGTTTTTTTAATTATATAGTACATTATTTAATGCACTGAAAATGCCATGATCAAAATTGGTACTGATCAGAATCTATACTTTGGAAACACATTGGATTAATTCCAGAATTTAAATTTGAATTATTGGGGATGAGATCAAATGGTGTTTCTGCTGAAAACTCGACTGCATTGAAAATTTTGAAAAAAAATATTGTATGTCAACTTCCAAATTTATTTGTGTTTTAAACAAGGAATTTTTTAAAATAGCACTAGAGTAATTTATAGTCTTCTCAATACTACTTTTATGTGATAAAGGCTGTTTATTTATTTAGACAAAAGAAAACCTCAAAGGTCTTAATTGTTCATCTGAATGGACTTCAATAGTTCCATTTTTTAAAAAATATGTGTAATTTTTAAAAAACTGAAAAATTTAAAAATATTATAAGGAAATGTGTCTCTCAGAGGAATCCAAAATATTTTTACTATTTTCTTTTTGAGAGAGAATATTTGCAAGTTATTATATTATTCTTTTTGTTTTAAAAGGTAGAATATATTTAAGGATTAAAATATTTGCTTCTATGTGAATATATACTAATACTGAGCATTTTAATTATATAGTTATATTTATATAAAGTTACTATCTGAACTTAAAGCTCTTCATGACATTGTTTATTTTAGATGATGAACTTTTTAACTGTCTAGGAAAAGTTAAGCTAGCAAACTGCTTCTCGGTGCCACCATTTTTCACGTAGGCACCCATAAGGGCCAATGCATAGTGTATTGGGAAGGAAACTTTGTCAAAATCATTCTATTGCATTCCAAAGCCTTAGGAATAGTTTTACTGTTAGTAGTGCAATACAAGGGTTGTACTTCAAAAAGGCATACATATATGTATGCCATGGGAAGTTTAGGGGTTAAGTTTCAAAATGTAATTAGGATTTTTATGTGTAATTTTAAGAGTTTAATTTTAAGTCATAAATTTATTTTTAGAATCAAACAGATAGATATCTGTTTGATTAATCAGACATATTTCTTGAAACAGGCAGATTATATTTTTTACCTTAATTCTTTAGGGACATAAAATCATTTCATCATTCCTGACATTAGACATTGATCGTGTTTCTGAAATTCATAATGTTATCAAAGGATATTTGCCATCAGCCACAGTGTAAGTTTTTCCTTTTCTGGATTTCCAATTCTAAGAATTTTTTTAATGCAACTTCTTTTTCTTTGTAATGGGAAAATAATAATTTTTCCTCTAAAGTTTATATATATATTAATAAATGTTATGCTTATTTTTGAAATTAGCATCTCAATTTTATTTGAGAATTTTTATATTGAATTTTATTTAAAAATAAATGAAAAAACTCATACTTCTCCCTTTGTTCAAATACCTTGCATATAATTATAAGGTGAAGGGGAAATTTTTCAAATATTTATACTTTTCTTATCTATAGCTATACTTTTTCTGAATAGTTTGTTCTGTCCAAGAATTATGCATTTGTGTTTTAAGGAAGAGTGTGTATCAGTTTTATTAACTTTTATGTACAAACGCATTAACTCTTCAAATTCTCTTTTGAGTTTTTTTAAGGAAAATATCTTTTTTGATCTATAAAATGTTTTCATTCTATTGTATTAATTTTATTCTCCAAAATAGTTTTTAATTGCTCAAAATTTTATATGATAAGTTAGGTGCAATGCATTCATTCTCATCTTCATGAAACCATGTACCTAATTCTACTTTTTTCCTTTTAAATTTTTCTTTTTTTTAAAAGTATATTAATAATTTTTTTAATATTTTTTTCTTTTAGAATGCAAGGAGTAGCTTATGGTAAAGTGTATTTTGATGCCTGGTCTAATGCTGTGAAGACAAAGAATGAAACTCTGAAAAATGTATGTTTTTAAACTTGCTGTTTTCTTTTTTTAAATGCTAATGCAAAAAAAAAGAGGACAAGTTAGTGGTAATTTATAATATATTTGTAGAATATTTAATTTTCATCCTTTTTCCTAGGAACTTGAAATTACTTGTTTACAAGATCTCATTTTGCTCACTGTGAATGGACGCCGAAGGTCTCTAGTACTTGTTGTGAGAAAAGTAATTAGTTTTTACTTTTTGAAAGCTCAAGTTTTTAAATAGGATATTAATTAAACTATTGTTTCATTTGGTGTTTCAATACTAAAAATTTTTTTTTTAAAAATCCATATATTGAAATATTTTGGGAAAATGTGCATAATTAAATGTTTGACAAAAAACACATCTCATATAAAATTGTCTTTTAGCTTTTAGCTCAGTTCCATAATCAAAAGAAGGAGAATCATGTGTCCAAAATGTTATACTCCTTATATCGACCAATTTTATGGCGTTTCTTGAAAGTATGTATTTAATGCTATTAATTCTATTAGCAACTTTTTGCTTTTTATGGTTATCTTCTGAAATATAAATTGAATTATTTTACATACTTCTATATTTAATTCTAATTTACTTCACTTTCTTAATAGTTTTTATTGTTGGGAAATTTAAAAATATTTTAATTTCAATTTTGCTTTACTGCATATTTAAGCTTTAAATTTTTCAAATGTGAGTAAATTAAGTTTGAAGTTTTATTGTGCTCTCCTCATTTTAATTTAAGAATATTTTGTGATCATTAAAAAGATTGAGTGAATTACTTTATTATTTTTGTATCAAAAAAACAAATGTTATGTTTATTTTAAACCCAAGTTAATAAAAAACAATTTTCTGTTAAAGCCCCTTCAGAATATTTTATTAATTTGAACAAATCTTAGATAATAATCTTCTTTGAAGTCTTGTATGTTAAAAATATTTTCTTTTAGAATTCCGATGGTCTTATTCGCGCCAACACAGCACAGTTATTTTTAGATGTTTTTCCTCTGGAAGATCCAGATATGAAAATTGTAGATACTGATGCAGAACTCAATGAACAAATGATCATGATCAAGGTAAGTCTTATATGTGCAATAGTTTTTTAATTTATCTAATTTGGTCTGGGCCCTCAGAGGCTTACTTTTTTAAGGTAAATAGCATCACAAACCTAAGGAACCCTTTCTAATGTGGTTTTTAATCTTTGGTAAACATGGGTGTCAGGTCCTTGATGCTCCAGTGATTTTTCTTTTTTTTTTTCCTGACCTTCTTGCCATTTAGTTTCTCCTTAATTTCCCTTTCCTGTTTAGAAAATAGATTATATTTGTAATAGTGTTTTATTTAGTAAATTTATTTATTTTTGTAGTACATTTATTTATGCAATGTGAATTAAATTTCCTTTCTCCAGTCACATTTAATTATATATTTGTAAAAACCTTCATAAATTTAAACTCTTAAAAAGGGGGAAGAATTCAATGAACGATTGCATACTTTTATTTTCCAGGATCTATTGTTAGATGATTTTCCCCCATTGCCCCAGTGCTAAATTTTGGGTTTATGCATTGCTGGAGGTTCATTGGGAACTCTTCCCAAACTGTGAGTTTCCATATTTTTTGTGCCAAATGGATAAATTCGTGACGCCATATCACATGATAAGACCCAAAGGCCGCCAATCAGTTCATAAAATTACCCAAATTAATCAAAAAATATAATCATTTTTTCCAGCCAATTAGTTCGTGCTTCAGGGTTGCCAACTTTTTCTTTTTTCAGAAACTTTTTTAGAAAGTAATATTTGTCAACATTAAAAAAGCACAAGTTAAACAAAATGCATTTTAATTTAAAAAATATTCAAGGTAAGTATTTTTTTTTAAAATTTGAAAACGTTTTAAGAATTTTAGCACGGAACTCTTTTCCCAATCATCAAATTTTTCATGTTATCTAAACTTCAATTTAACAACTAGTATGTCAATTTTAATCAGGGAAACACGTGATTTTTATCATGGACCATCGAATTTAGTCCATTATAATTTAATTTTTAATCCTCGAAAGTATTTTCCATATGAGGTTACAGATTTCATTATCTATTTTACAGCTTTTTATAATTTGTGATTGAAAAATATTATTTTATTATGGATTGTGGTCAATCTCTAGCATAATAATTTGTCCTATTTAATATTATATGAAACTCTTCACTGCTGGCCAATAAAATTGTAACACTAGGAAAGAACTATCTAATTAATGTCAAAATCACATGAAAGGAGGAAGAGGTTTGGATTGCAAATTATTTGCAAATTTGTATTTGCAAATTATTAGTATTTCGGCACATTTAGACAACACAGGAGGATGAAAGGACATCTGAAGCACTGCTTAAAAGTAAAGTTGTGTAGTGGATCTCTTGTTCAGAATGGGCTTTGTAAAGTCAGAATTTTTGAAGAATATCGCATTATGCTTTGAATAAGAAGAAGAAATGCTTACCAGCAAGTGGAATTTGGGGAAAAGGGGATTGATCCCTATTGAGAGAGATCAGTGGTGTCCAACACGTCCGCATGGGCCTCCAGTCAAAATTGGCTCGCCTTTTTTTTAAAAAATTTAAATATATCGGGTTTTTTAAATTTTTTTTGATTTTGAAATTTATTTAAGGAAATTTATATATATAAATCTCAAGTATTTGCCCGTAACTGTTTTTGTTTTGAAAAAATCCTTTTGATAATAAACGCCCTTTGATTAAAACAGATTTTATTTTATCAACAATTATTTTATTTTACATAATAAATTTTTTTTAATAAATTTGAATTGCATCATGCATATCCTTTTAAAGGATGGGAATATTCTTCAGGGCGACTAAGCCTCCTCCTTTTCTGTTTGGAGTGCCCAAAAAACAAAAAAGGTGTCAGAGATGTTTTTTAAAATTTAAAAAATTATTCAGGACGTTAAGATAAAGATAATGATACTTTTAAACGTTTTCAAATAAGCACAATCAAATTTCAAAAATGAGTAACAAAGATCAATTCGGAAAACCCTAATTTTTAAAAAAATGGCAACTGTAATATTTTAAACATTATTTGATCATTTTAATTTTATTATATAAACGTTTTTTCTATGTCTGTATTCATGAAAAATTAAAAACAATAAAACATTTTGTTTTCAATTTTCACCCAATAAATGTTTTTTTTTTTCCAAATCTGATATAAAGGAATATTTTTATGTGTGGCCCCAGATTATAATGTTTTTCCCGGGGCCAAGGTCATTTTGGGTTAATCTTGGGGGTAGATTATTAGGGTTTCACAAATCAAAATCCAACCACGTCATATGAATATGGAATCAATTTATTGCTGAGGGTCATCGAATGGCATGGGATCTCCCCGCCCCCCCCGACTAGGGCCAAAAGCAGAATTGTGAGGTAAACCCTCCCAAAAACCATACAACCACATCATAAACATGTCAAAGGGCATGTTTCGCACCCCCAGTATTGGGCCATATATGAACCCCGTTTGGCAGGGGCTTCAACACGTTCCATTTTTTTTGGCTTCCCTTGACAATACGGGGCCCAAAAAAAAACCTGGCGTTAGCAAAATTTTGTAAGGGAATGTAAACTTTTCGGATGGTCTCAATTTGCATGGTGTTTTGATTTCCAAAATAATTTTTCCGGGACCTTCCCAAAAGCCCCCCTGCCAACGATAATACAGTCTTTTCCATCGTGTTTTGGGGCCCCGATACCGGGATTAGTTTACCCCGGCCTGCACCTTTTCGATCTGTCCCCCCTGAAAAAACTATCTTGGGTTGCTGACAGACTGGCAATACAGTTGAGGGGGCAATTAAAAAGGGTAAAAAGTTGGTTTTTTTCCCGTTTGAAAACCAACGGCCGGGCCGTTTACGCAAGGGATGGTAAATGTTTCTTCTTTTTTTTAAAAACCCCCCGTAAATCTCCCAAACTGCTTGAAATTTTAAACATTTTAAATGTTTTTTTGATTTTTTTTCCCCCATGGGAAAGATTTTTGATGATCAACAGTGTATTTGTGGCAGCATTGAAGCATATTTAGTTATGCTTTCATATACACTATGTGGAATAGGAAAAATAATACAACTTATGTCTAAGTATTAGGTTATGTTCATATTGCTTTGTGTTTCTGAAATAAATGATTTTTTACATGTTAAAATATTACCATACAAACTAATATAAGACTATTTCAGTCGGTTTTTTTTTATCAAAAAAAAAGGAAATTAGAATTTTTTTTATAATCACTTAGTTTTCTCTCCATAGTTGAAAAAATTTACTTTTTTTTTAGAACATGCTGTATTTGCTGAAACAGGAAACAATTATATGCTATTGCATTATCTTCTGTGAGTAAAATCATGAGAAATAATTCAATAATGTTAGTTGTCTAACATGCACAATTGAGTCTTCATGTTATATAAAGTTATTACTAAGTGTATGGAACTTGGGTTATCAAACTATTTTTTTATGATCCAAATTATTTAAAATGACATGCACAGAGATGGAAACAGAATCTTTAATTACAAATTCTACACTTTTACCCTGCCTGTTTTGAAGAAAAAGAATCAATAACCATTAAGGCTCAGAAATCACGATTTATATTATGATAAAAGATAATTTCTTATTAAAATTGCTATTATTATGAGATTTCATATTAACTAGTTACCCCCCATGTCTACATAAAAATAATTATTGTTATTACTATGATGCTATATTTACCATTTAGTAAAATCCTAACAGAAATGTATATTAAATATTTTAATCATGAATGTCTTGGGGGAGGGGGAGTTTTTGTGTAGAAAACTGATATTTTATATAATACATTTGATTGATAAAATTGCATAACTTCATTTAGACGTGTCTATACTGTTCGTTCATTTAGATGTGTGAATACTGGTCGAGATGACGTGTCTGTAATCTTTTGCTGGTAAAAGGGTTGAGTTTAAATTTTTTTTTCACAAAGAAAAATAATAAAGTGATTTTTATCTGATTTTTATTTTTTGACTTGGGTTGATTTTCTTGGGGAAAGTAACCGTAAACCTTTCTTGTTAGATTTACTGGAGTGGCAACACTTTTTTTAAAAAGCAAAACCTTTTATCAGCCCCGGTTATAGGGGGTTTTTTCTTGACTTGAAACATTGCTCTTTGCACGTTAATTTCATTGGTTAAATTTTTGATTGAAGAAAAAGTAAAGCTCATTTTTAACTGTTTGTTGTGATGGTCCACTTCTAATCATGCTGTGGTTTGACAACTTCAAATGATCAAGGGGACATGCTGCTCACTCTAACATTAAGATTTTGGAATAGGGGTATTCAATCTTTTTTTTTTTCTGCTTGGCCAATTAAAATTTCCAGCTTTTTTTATGCAGGCCAAGAATATGTTAGTTATTTCCGGGGTTTAACATGAGGATAAAATGGGTGGGGGGGAAATGCTTTAAGACCAAGGAACATTGGAAATTTTAAAAAGTGGGGAAAAATTAATTAAAAAATTATAAACCCAAACATTATTTAAACCCCGTTATGCTTTTTTTTTATTATTCTTTAAAATTTTTTTTTTTTATCACTAATACTAAAATTAGGGAAACTTTAAGAAACACCCTTTACATTTTCTGCACGTAAATGGTTTTTAAGATTAACAATAATCTAACAAACTTCATAGTATGTCTTTGTTACCGTGATATTCCCCCCTAAAAAAACATTTGTTGTTTTTTCAAAAAAATTTTTCCCCCAAGAAAAACCTATTTATTACCCCCTTTAAAGAGACTTTCAAGGAAAAAATATCATTTAAAAGATTCCTTTTTTATTGGTTTTCTAAATTCAGAACTTTCGTGATAAATCAAACAATTACTCATCCATTTTTTTTTTTTTTTCACTACAAAAAAGTCAACCTCCTAATCATCTTGAAACGATATATTTTCTTCAAATATTTTTTGCTTGCAAGATATGAAAGGTAATTAAAAGTTATCTCCACCCACATAAAATTGTTGCTACTCCGCTGTTGTCTGTTATCACTAACCGTAACCATTACAAATAGAAAAAGAATATCAATTCAAACCTGTACGACACTGACATCAAAAAGCAAAATTGATATATTCGATTTCTTGACAAAGAATTTCTCACCAAATTAGTGAATTTCTGAGAGTACTGGGCCATAACCAGCCACTTAAAAAGGTTTGTGGACTGCAGGTTGAGTATCGCTGTTTTAGAAGCTGCCCAAACTAAAGTAATAAGACTAATCACGTAGGCCTGATGGTTCATGAGAAATGAAGACCATATCTCATTAAATTCTTTACTAACATCCCACTGATTGACAATAGAACACTAAGAAAAATTTAAATCTATGACCCAGATCCCTCATTTAACAGACCATGTAATATCTTTCTTTAAACTTCATATTTATTTTCCTTTTCGGCTAGTTTAATCTAGTTTCTTTTCATCTTTTCCAAATTTTTTCACACTAATGCCAAAAGCACATAAAAACCCGCAGTTTCTCTGCAACCATCAGGTGGTTGGTCAGCAAGTGAGGTGCTGGGTTCTCCCGATCACTGAGCTGGTTGACCAAGCCAATATCAAGATTAAGTCAGCTGATTTCAAATCTGTTTTTCAGAGGTTGATTTTGGCAGACACAGATTCATTTATTTTTCAAGCTATGCATTTCTTCAATAAAATTCTTCACTTATCACTTCACTCGGCACAATGCAAACATAACATAAGCTCCAGCAATTTTAACTTAATTTCCAGAGTGCAGTTTTTAATTTGATATTAATCTATTTAATTTTAATACTTTAATATATCGGCAAGCTCTATCTTTAAATGTCAATTCCCAATTATGAAGATACTGGATTAAAACCTCTTCGGAGATCACGTGCCCCATCGAACGTTCTACTGTTCGAATGATCTATCAAGAGCCTTACCATTTAAAACATTTTACATATTATTTTCAAATGTATTCAAATTCTAAAATTATATAATTTATTTAAAATAATAAACAAGTAGAAAACAAACAATTTTTAATGTCGATGACGATATGTTTACTTTTAACACTAAATATTTTCATACTTAAGAATTAAAATATCACAAATTTAAATATATATATATGGTTTTTCACATCCCTCATTTAAAGTTAATTAAAAATTTTAATAAGATTAAAATTACAATTATTAGAACAGAACTTGTTTATCATCCCATCATTGTTAGGTGACTTTTTACAGGAGAATAAAAGTGGAGATTTACAAATACAAAATGCTGTGCTTTATATGGTTTATGTATTTTGGGGATTGACCCAGGAAAGGAAGTTTCATTGCTGTGATTTAAGAATGGATTAATAGCAATTATTTTTTAAAGTTTCTTGTTCTTACAACCATATAAATTCAGTTTGGGTCATAATTCAAGATTAGAAGGTATGCTTTTTATTTCATCACTTTTTACCCTTGTGTTCCTGTAATGTAAGTCTTTGGACTTATGAAATTGTGTACAGTTCCATGCGCAAAGTTACAAACCAGTATATGTAGCTGTCGTGAAGTACTGATATTGGGCAATCAAATTGACATACTCTATAACTTTAATGTCTATCAACATTTTCTAGATAATACACAAATACTATTGATACTCATAAAGGAAACACAAATTTAAATAATTATTAAGGTTTTGCTACAGATAATAAACCTTTTCTTCTTTTCAGATGCTAAAAACTTACTTTCAAATAATTGTCAATCATCTTAGCTGTGATTCCTCTTCTGTTGATGTTCGTTGTGCTGTTGCCAAGGTTTGATTTTATTTTGTTCATTGTAGGATTTAAGGAGTAGAATGTTGCTATCCATCAAAACCTTGAAATTCAGAATTATCTTTTTAAATTAGTATTAATTTAATATATATTTTTATAAAATTAGTTTACCTTTTTTTTTATGAGTTTGGTTGTTGTTACACAGAAATGTTTAATATATTTAAGACATATTCTCTTATAATTTTTATTTATCCTAAAAAGAATTTCTTTTCATCAAATGAATTTTAATGTTTCAAAATACTATTTTTATTAGCTCAAATTTAATATTGCATTCTAAATATTTCATACATTCTCCAGGGTTTTAAGGTGCTGCTAGAGAATCCTCTGACCATATCTACTTTGCGAGTAATATTACCTCGGTTAAAACCCCTTTTTCATGACATTTGTGATCCTGTAAGAATAGCATTTTGTCAACTGCTTTTGCGAGTTAAGAATATTTGTGGTATAAAGGTATGTCTATCTTTTGTATTTATGTTGATTCCCTCTCCCCTTATTTTTTCTTGAAACTTGCAAATCTTTTCTATAGTAAAGACGTTTATTTTGAAAAGTATTTTAGAATTACCTTTATTAAAAGATCTTGCAGGAATTTCCTTTAAAAGTGTATATACATAGGACAAAAAATTACCATTAAATAATTAGTAAAGTTCTGAATATCTAAGAAATATTGATTTGCAAACAGTTGCTTGTGATTTTTGTTTCTGAAAACAAAAATTTGATGATGGTTTGACTTTTGTAGTTTCTGTATTAATTTTTCATCTCCTTTCCCAGTATTATGATATAGTCCCTTTGGATCACTTGTTAGCTCGCATGGAGGTAGATTCAGTGGTTGCTAAGACAGTTGTAAACCTCATTCATAACAGCTACTTCCCTAAAGATGAAAAAGCAGAAAATTGGCTTGGACGCTGTGTGGAAATGATTAGAGAAGATCGGGCTGCTTCAAGGATATTTTTCCATCTTGTTCCTAATTTCATTGACTTTGACATTACAAGTGAGTCAATGTTAAAAATGCATTTATCTTGTGTTTTTTGAGTAGTATTATTGAAGTTTGATTAATAAAACAACATTATGCTCAGTGGCTGAATTCAAAATTTGATCCTTTACAGACATTTTATTGTCTACATGCTGATGATGAATAATATACCTTCCAAAACATTTTATATAAGATGCAAAACTATTCTAAATTCTTATTTGCAATTGTATTTTGCATAAATAAGAATTCTTAAAAAGTATGTAAATTTTGATGGATAAATCAATATAAAAAATGAATACAGTAATATCTCTGTTTGCATGCCATATTTCTCATTACAAATAAAAACATTCTGTGCCTATTTTGATATATATAAATTTTAACTATAAAATGTTAACTGACTTATGAATATGGTTGAATTTATATATATATATACCCAGGATATTATATATATATATTTTTTTTTTACTTACAATATATTTTATTGAAGATAAAGTGACAAAAATTTTCTTTGTATGAATAAATTTAACCTTTGATGCTCATATTTTATTCTAGTTTTCTGCATAATAGGATTTTCATTGAAACTGTAATTCAATTTTCAGCTCGATTTATGATCCAAGTAGTAAAAACTATCCACTTCTATGTGAAGTGCAAAGAGATGTCCAATAAAAGGAATGACAACTCTTACAGTGTAAGGAGGGAAAGCTATGGGTTTTGGTCTACATGACCACCCTTTGTATCGGGCCCTTTTAGGTTTCCCTTTATATTGTGGACTTTCACTTGAAACTTTAGAAAAGGTAACTGCAATTTTTATGTAAGAATCACTTTGTCATCATACTTTGATTGTTAATTATCTTTGATTTTCTATCCGCAAAATGTATTAACATAAATTCAGAATTGCATTAGGTTGTTTCTTTGAGTACATAATATTAAGAATCAAATACATGAGATTTTTAAAATTAGTTTTGTGTATTGTAAAGCAAATATTTCACGAAAAAGTGGTTTGGGATTGTAAACTGAAATTTTATTAGGGGGAAATTTTATGGGCCTCAAAGGGCTTTGGGGACTTTTTATTTATGACTAACTTGAGAACCTGTTCTTCATACAAGTGAATTTTTAAAATAAAACTCATTAATCATTCTGGCTAGCTTGCACAAGATTTTTTAAGGAGGGCTTGCATCCACCCAGATGCAAAATGACTTAAATATTTTTCTGTGAATTTTTTAAATAATACATTTTTGATGATTCTTTCAAAAAGGAACTGTAATTCTGCTACAAGGAACAAATATAAAGATCTTCAAAAATGGATCATGACATGTGACAATACATACATTAAGTTCATGTGAAGTAGCTTGCTTTTTACTTCTCCATTAATAAAGAAATAGAAAAGTGAAAACTTGCTTACTGATTATGTAATCAAAAATTTGTAGAAGGTAAAGTGTTCACATTAAGCATGCAGTATTAATTGTGTGCTGTTTTCATTGTTTCTGGATTAAATGCTTTTACAAAAATAAAAAATAATAATGGGTGCATTTTAGTACAGTTTTCAAAATTTCACTAAAAAGCTAATCAATTTACATGCCCCCAAACAAAGTCTTTATTAAAACTTTGTTTTTTCTAAAACGGAATCAAAATCCTAAAAGTTTTGTTTTATAAAGGAAAGGGAGAAAAGTACCCCAAAAAACCACTTTAGCATTGATTTTTTAAAAAGAGAGAGAAATTTGGAGAAATAAATTGCATTGAGGAGCATATCATCTGTAGTTATAGTGTACAATATTTTGTGCCTCCGGGTATTTCTGTTTTTGTGCTACACTCATCACATGTGTACACATGGGCAAAATTCTTTGTTTTATTAAAAATATATAACTTGAAGTTAAAATTATCTCTGAGTGTCATATGTTTATGATAAGATAAAATTAGGTGGCTAAATCCTTTTAAGTTCATCATGTATGATCAATGAGGACTGCTACTTATCGTATTGAATCCATAAAATTTTAACTTAGCATAGCGTAGAATTTAGGGAGATATAATGTCATTTTTAATTGTTACCCTCATAGGTTAATGGCTCAGAATTTTGAGATCTGTCTGAAATCGTTCTTGCAAAATGCATTAATTTTGCACTCTAGTGCAAAATTCATTTCCTAAAAAACTTATTTTGACTAAGCAAGTTAGTAATCCAGAATATTTTTTACTGAAAGATGAGTGAAATAATGATCAAATTAGTATTAATCACTGTGTTCTTAGGTATATAAACTTATCCTAATTGGATTATTTATTATTATACTGTTTAAAAATTACTATGTAAGTATAATAATCTTCCGTAATTAGTTACTAGTTGCATATGTACTTAAATATAACAATTTTTTACTAGAGAGCCTCCAGGATGGATGAGAACACGGATACCGATGGTACTCTGGGGAGACAGTCCCCCACCCAAAGGCTTGTATTTACCGAAGAGAAAAACTTAAAATCCAAATTTACTTTCTTGCAGCCAGAAAACAAGAATTTAATGAAGATAACTGTGGCTAAGCTTTCAAAATTCCTTTCAGATTTAGCACTTTATTACAGGGTTAGTAGTTTCATAATTATTACTTTTCAAATTGACAAAAAAAAAATTACTAATTTCAAAACTGGGAGATTTTAATAATGTTTATCTATTTAAATTTTTTTAAAAAAATTCATTTAAAAGTGCTTTGCACTTTAGAAAGTTTTGCTTATGATCAATGGAATATTTTGCACTAAAATTCTTCTATCATTATTACTCTTCTAAGCATTTTTAATAACTGAAAAGGTTCCTGGGTGTATGTAAATGAGAAGACAGGATTTTTCTATTAAGTTGTTTTAACTAGATTTCATTTTTCTGAAATTTTTGAAACTGATATACATCTCTCGATTTTCTAATATTGTGTCCTAATGAATTAAGCATAATAATTTAAGAAAATTTTAAAATTTGCATAAATGTTATTTTTTTCTATAGGAGAAATTTATATATATTGAGTAATAGATTTCTATATTGAATTATCAAGTCGCAGATACTTGTACATTGCAATAATTCACCAGGTATTTCATAGTTTTTCAAATGAACTTTCAACAAGCTGAAAATTGCTTTTTATTTCTAAATGGTGTTTTTTTAAGTTACTGGTAAATGTTGAATATAATATTTTAAAATAATTATATGTTATATATATACCCACACATATAATCGTATTTGAATTTTTCCAAACTGAGAAATTTACATCATGTTAGAAAGGGAAAAACTTGTATAATGCATGCAATTTATTAATTTTTTTAAGTTGAACAATTTTCTTTTTTACTTATTTGTGAAATTTGCTTTACTCTATAACTTAAGAGAAACATTTGAATAGAAAATATTACTGTTTTGCAATAATAGAAATTGTAATTTCTCTTTTATTTATAGACATTTTATTTATTGTAAAAATCTGAATTTTTGATGTAAAATAATTGCAGTTAATGTTTGTAATATGTATTAGAGATAACTCAAGTGATATTTTTTCATAGATGTTATTTATGTAAAAATATCCTAATTATATTAAATGTTATTTATTTTGAAAACTAACAGAGAGAGAAACAAAAACCTAGTCAATAGGTTAGTTTAAAACAATTTTAAATTTCACTAGGTAATTTAACTTATTTATTTGAAAAAAATTGCATTATACTATTATGTTAGTAAAAGAAATCATTATGTTGTGATTTCCTCTTCGAGGTATAAATTCTAAGGAGGGGATCTAAAATAACAAAATGTTGTAAATCCTGGTTATAAAAGGTGAGATACTTTATTAAAATTCATAATTTCTTCCCAAATGAAAGTTCAAATCTTTTAAGAAATATCTAATTTTTTATTTGTATGTTTCTAGGATACTCCAGTATGGCAATCAGTTTTTTATCTGTGCAGTTTCATGCCCCCTCGTTTTATCCCCATTCTGCCAAGTCTTTGCTTTGCACGCCTAAAGAGTCTAGATTCATCAGCAAAGCCTGAAGATTACATGATTTTGTTGGAGTGTCTCTGCAACTACAATGAGACCCCAAATCTCCTCACACTTCTCAAAGAGTGGATAGATGAGGGGTTTCTTTCTAGTCCTAAAAAACCTCTTGCCAAGAAGGTAACTGTTCAATTTGAAATTGGATTAAATATGCAGAAAAATTGATTTGCGCATTATCAATATTTTTAAAAATATTTGCTGAATTTCCATTAAATCCAGGTTTTATTGACTAAAAATTATGAGGAGGATTTGGTATGTTACATACCTCAATCAAATTACTTTTTTGGGGGGGAAGGCTCTTTTATCCTTTGCCACTCTAAATTCCCAGACATATTTCAAATACATTGTTATTTCTTTGTAATTGAATTTAAGCGAACTTCAGATTCCTATTCTTTTTATTTAAAAGCATTTGCAGTTGTGAGTAATGCCATTTAAGAAACCAAATAATGTAGATTCTTGTTTTTTTTTTTTATTCTAATCACACACATTGGCTATGATTTAAGTTTAATAATGTATCTTGCTATATATTGCCAATTTTTAGAAACTTGTGTGTGTATGATATTTTTTAAAAAATTCCAATAGCATACATTTTCTTGTAGCGTAAATCAAAGGAAAATAGTGATGATAAATCTTCTACCAAACATATTATTGCCGTCCATATGCTTACAGCGGTACTTGATCATCGCTCCTGTCAGAAAGCTATTATGAGAAGTCCAGAAGCCTTGAAAGAATTTTTAGATTTCATAGATGATGTAAAGGTCTGTCGAACATGCTATTCAATCTTATTTTTATTATATATTTTGTGGATAATTAACTTTTATGTTAAATGCTAAGTTATATCTTCTAGTTTTTAATGTTTTGTTTGTTTGTTTTAACCCTGTTCTTTATATAAAAAAAATCTTTTTGAGAGAATCAATTTATTTTTTATGATTTATTTTTCTTCCCTGATTTTTAAGTTTCTTTCATACTTACATAGGAAATTAATTTATAATCTTTACATTTATTGAACATATGCACTTATATATTCTGCCGAAACAAAGAATATGCTCCCAAAAATTGATCCGATTAATTTTAAAAGTGATTGTCACTTGTGGAAATTACTGGTATTTAAATGCATACATAGAATGTACCGTAAATATGGTGGATAGGACACTGTTTCTCCTTCGCAGTCTTCGGAACTTGATATTTTTGTAATAAACCTATTTCACATCAACAGTTGCTATTTGGTTTTAAAAATTAATTCCTGAGATGTAACTACAAAGAAGATTGTGCATTCATACTTAGAATGTTGTGAGGAACCAAATGTGTGATCTGATTTGCTTATTTTTCAAATGGTACACAAGATGAACGGTTGAATGACCAAATGTAAATTTCTAGACTGAACTTTAACAGTTGCTATAGGATTTTGTTTCACCAAAAATTGCATAACATCTCTGTTGAGTGCTATAGATCATCTAGAATGGAACTCGCTATCCAGATTGTAGTTTCGGATTCAGAATTTTTGGAATGCTGAATTATTTCTAGATTGTTGGCTTGTACTTATTGCCCAATCACCATACGTATTGCATTAATATTCCTGTACTTCCTGTTGCATAGTCATTTTTATTGAGCTTATAAATCAAAATATGCCAAGTTTAAAAAAAATCTGACTTATAACACGCACTTATACTTTAGAGCTGCAATTTTTAATTCTTAGATATATTTGCCATATAACAAGCACCTCCTTTTTTATGAAGAAACCTGAAATGTACTTTTGCAATACTCATGTGTTTTGAAGGCATTTATTTTAGGTATTATCGCAGGCTTTTGAAAAAATAGTATACTTCTACAAATACAACAATTTAAGTTCATAAGAAATGTAATTTCTTTTAAATAAACAGTATTTCGATATATGTAAAAGTCCTTATCAGTGCTCTTGCTTTTATTTTTTTTTTTATTTCAAGCTCTCATTTTTATACCCGGTGTAATGCACACCTGAAAATTTTGATCTTGTTTTTTGTGTTTAAAGTGCGCATTATACGCTAGATTTTACAGTAGGTCCCTTTGCCACTCATTATAATTGTGAAAAATAACTATTAAAAATTGGCTGCATTCTTCAAAACTTAAGTTGTTATAAGTATAGTTTAACTCCTTCCCTTCAGATTTTCATTTTGTACATTTGGGAGGGATGTATTATTTATAGAATGATCCAATATTATACTTTCCACTCTTCATTTTTTTATATACTGAAGAGACTTAAATGATAGTATTTGTTACATTTGAAATTTATTTGATGCTTACATGTTATGTAATGTTATTTTTGAACTCATCTACCTTTTCTTCTTCGCAATAGAGAAAAATAGAAGTTTCACGTTTGAAAACTCTGAGTGATGATGATAATATTTTCATTCCCAAGCTTTTAACCATATTATTACAGATTTCTGTACTTCTACATTCAGAGGTAAGTACATTTTAATTCTGTGTGCTATTTAAATTTACTTTTTGAATAATATGTATATGTTTGAAATAATGAATATTAGTTTGATTTTTTAAATTTACTTTTTTTTTGAAGATGAGCAGTCATATATAGTTTATATAAATTGCACAAAGAATAGTTTACACTAATTATTTGTACTTATGTAAACCATTCTGTGTGCTTTTTTCTCATGATGGGACTGATAATTTATTGCTTTATTTGTAACTTAATTTAACATCCATTGCTGTACATCCTACTGAGAAAACATCCCCCCTCCCCTTAATAAAGAAAAAATTTTGTCTTTAACAGGGAGCATGCTTTATTTTCAGTCTTTGAATAAATGGTAATTTGTAGGTATAATTGTTAGTGACTCTCGTTTTTATAAACTTGCTTATGTTTTAAAACAAATTTATGCAGTTATAAAGATTTCAGTTTTTTTTTTAAAGCAAACTTTTCCTGCATAATAATGAATAGTTACATTGGTATGATCATTCATTTGCATGCTCATCAAAATTAGATGTACTTCTAAATTTGTTTTTAAAAATTATTTTTATTTTTTTGTTTAAATGTTGAAATGAAAAAATTGTAGTGACCAGTAAACTAATAATATGGGTTATTTGTTAAGTGTAGTTTTATTTTACTAAGGCTTTTTATGTAGGGAAAACTTGCCTCCGTGAAATTTGTAGAGGACCTTATTCTTTGGATGCAAGAGAAACTTTTTAAATACATGTATCTAGATATGAATGCTAGTTTATCAAAAAGTCTAAATACAAATAGAAAACGAAGCTTAAATGCAAGTGCGTCACGAAGCCCGGCTCCAAAGAACAAGCAATCTCCAGAATTTCAGAAATTTGCTGTAGAAATTTGTAAAGTAAGAATCTAAAGAATTTTTAATTACTTCTCCTGTTATATTATACTGAGTACACTAAAACTAAATTTTAAGAAAATTATTGAGTGATGTGTAAAAAGAATTAAATAATTACTAAATTTTATTATTTGCTAATTTATAATTGTAACATTCTGACTCTTTATCAAGATTAACTTTTTATTCCTTCTCTCTTTGAAAAATAATTAATTCCATCAAAAGTATATTTGAGCTTCAATTAAAACATAAAAATAAAGTACCTTTATTGCTCAAAATGATAGTTGTGCTATCTGATTTTTCCAAAATAGCCTGGAACTTCTTGGTATAAATTTATTTTTAGTAATTCAAAACCAAGAAAGATTAAATAGGCAAGTAATAGTGATTATCTCGAAAGTTATTAACACTACATATATGTATTGATGTTGCATCACTACTTTGAAATTTAATGTGTAATGATATCTTTATTTTATGAATCATTCATTAGAAGGCGTATTCCGCTTAACATTTTTACTTTTAGATTTTTAATCAGATAACTTGAACTAAGAAATTAAAAGAGTATAAGGGTTTATATTTTTTGATATTTTAGGCCTTTTTTGATACTCTTTAATCATCAAAAAAAAATTGAAAAAGATAGAAATGTTGTTTACTTTTAAGTAATGGAGAAGAGTACTTAGAACTCATATATATTATCATATATATATTTATTATCTTTTAAGACAACACTTACTAAAAGAATGTTCTCTTCCTTTACACATATTGCAAATATCAAAATAAGCTTCTTTTATTAGATTGTATTTGTCATCATTTGAACAAATTCTAGAATCTCTTTAAAAATTTTTAAATATATGTAAAGATTTCTCTACATCGAAATCAACAATTGTCGCGTAAACTAAATTGGAAGTTACTGTGAATAAAAATTATTTTAATGCAATTTTTGTTTTGTTTGATCTTTTGTTTGACTGCTATTATAAAAAAATTAAACTGAACAGTAAAAAGAATTTTTAAAGTGGAAAAATTATAAGTAAAAATACTTTTCTGTTTTTGTTTTTTTTTTCCTTCTCTTTTTAATTCAACTTTTAATATATTAGGATGTATGTCAAATTGTAGCAGATATGACTTTGTTGGGCTATTTGAATCACAAATCACTGAAGTTCTTGAAGTTTGGCTTGAAAATGCTTGATTTAGGTATCTTTATTTTTGTTATTGTGTATATTTATTATCTGTGTATTTATCATTATGTGTATTATTTTTTTTTTTGTCAATAATTCATGTCATTTTTTTTTTGAAGAAAAAAATGTAACTAAGGTTTTATGAGGATTTATTTTGATAAGATTTGTGTTAACTAGACTTAAAAAATTCTGATTATAAAATTATAGAAGGTAAGAGAAAGTTTGAATACCAAGTGATTTTTCTACATTACAAAATTCTATAAATTTTTTTATGAAAGAAAGCTTTTATCATATACAGAATTTTTTCTACCATCTTTGTTGTAGCTTATATTCAGTTATGTCTTAAAAAATTTTCATCTTATCTTCCCACTGCTTTGGATTTTGCACATTTTATCTCTTTGAAAATTTATATTTTTTCATAGTTTTAATTGTGTAAATATTTGAAAGTATTTCCTTTTATCTGTGCTTCTAAGAACTATTTTGGGGATCTCTGCATCACAATATACAAAGCAAAATGAATATTTCTTGAGACTAGGCCAATATTACTGACCTTGTTGGGAATTTAATTACATATTTTCTACCAAATATGAGAAAAATAATACAGAAGAATTTATAAATTATCAATAAAGTTATTATTTTCAAGCATGCTGGAAAACGTTACTACCTATTAAAGTTTATTGTTTTTAAGCATGTGATGACGAAATTATTGCATTTGAACATGAATGATTTTCCTCTATTGGTTTATTTGTGATATTTTTCGATTTGCTGAAATTGGTCAACAGTAAAATATGCAAGTACCAAGGAAAAGTAGCAACTGAAGAAACAAATTGGTTAAAGCTTTGCAAAATATTGAAATGTACAAATACTTGGCAATTATCTTGTGAAACTTCTTTCAAAAGTTGTTCAAACAGTGGAAATCATTGCAAAGATTTTCTTTGTGACACAGAAATTAATGTGAAGGTAAATACAAAAATTACCTGTAAATTTATTGGTTCCTGCTATTTTTATTATTCAGTAATTTTTTGTTGCAAAATATTGCTCTCTCAGGTGTCACAGCCGTGTTCATATTTTTATTGATTTGGGATTTTAAAGCTTGAAATTGGTTTGCAGTGTTGATGCAAACTTTGTATTTGTTCTGTTATTTATCTTTCTTAAGTGAGGAAGAAAATATTGCCTTATGGAAATTTTTAAGTTAAAAGTATAAATTTAAAATAGAATAGAAAAATACTGTTTGATGCTAGTCAATTTGTACATGAAAGTTGTAATCTAAAATACAATGTGCTGCTTAATTTAATTTCATTTGTATTAGTAGTGTTAAAAGGCAGTATTTGAACAGAGAAATCTTTGCTCCACAAAAATAAAAACAATAGGGTCAGTTTGAAAGCTCGTAGTTAAAACATTCCCAATACAAGAAAATATGGATTCTTGCTTTGCTTAGAAATTATCCACATATGAATTCAAAGTAGCACGTTTCTATGCTTTACTCTTAGGAATTGCAAGATTCAAATTATTGACTCTTGTACCACACATCTTATATCGGAAAAGAAAAAAAAATTAAGTGCTTCATATTTCTTTAATTATATTTGGGTATGAAATAGGAATAGGTCTACAAATGCTTATCATCTTCAAGTTATTGTAAAATTTTGTTGAAATGCCAAAGTAAATTGTTCGTTTTGTCTGCACAGATGTTTGAATTAATTTCATTAAAATAGTTAATTTTATTTATGAATAGCCTAATAAATTAAAACAAGACAAACTGTTTTGTATGAATTTCATAAATAAAAGTTTCAATAATATATTTTAAATTTAAATTTTTATACAATTAAGTCAAAAGAAGAACAAAAAACTATTGAAAAGTTTACTTAATTATAAACTTTATCAGCCAACTTTGAATGTATACATTTTTTTTTTTTTAAATTGTTTTATTTTCATATAATTAGATTATAAAGTACTAAATTTATTTTTTTCGCTCATTTTTTCCCCAAAAATGGGGAGGAATGTTTTTTTCTTCCTGTGAAATTGTTTGTTTAACCATGTTTCATAGGATTTATTAAATTGGAAAAAAATTTTTGCTCAAAATTTTCCCTGTTTTTAAAAAAGTTTATTCATTTCCTTAAAAAACTTTTTTTTAAGTCGTTCCTTCATCTGTTTTGGGTCTTTTTTTTTTTTAAAAATATTTTAATTCATTTTTATCTTAGCAAGTTATACATTTATTTCTAGGAAAAATAATATTATTTGAATGAATAAAACAAATTTAAAAATTTTTTTATTTTTTGTGTTTTTTTAAACCCAAAAGAGATGATAATTTTTTTAAAAAAGGTACAAGATTAAATATATTGGGGGCCTTTTTTGAGTTTTCTAATTCTGTTTTTTTCACACTATTGGTTTGTGAAAGTTGGAATTCATAAATTTAACTTCAACTATTGTTAATTTAAAATTGTCCTACTTTGAGAATATCTGGTTGTGAGGAAAAAATGCCTTAAATTTAATAATATTTAGAAATTTAAAAGGTGAAAGACATTTAATATAATTATGTATAAATATATATTTAATTCTAGTAAAACCTTACCAAATAATTTTTGCTCGGAAACATGTTTTTTTGTTCTCATATTTTCTCTATTGAAAGCTTTCAGTAATGTAAGATTTTGAATTGCTTCTTATTTTTTAACTAGATTTTGGGGAAAAGATAAATAATTGAAATTTAATGTTAAATTCTGCATTATTATTCAGCTTAGTTGTATACTACTAGCTGCATGACCTGGTGTTGCACGGGTTTCTTCAGGTGTATAGCTTTTTTCCTTGGAAATTTCCCCTTTCCCCTCACAATGTCAGCCCTTCATGATGAGTTTGTGTGTTTTTTATATTATCAATAAAATGATCTTTTTCAAAATATCTTCCTCCTCTTTGCCCTGTCAAACGGCTATGTTTCTCCAGTGTTGCACCGGCTTCTTCCGAAAGTTGAACATCATTCCCATGAAGATTTTCTTTTCCTCCAGCGCTTCTGGATGTGTATATATCAGTAATACTCAACCTGTGGCTTTCTTGAGAGGCCTGGACATTGTCCATTGCTCTAAGAAGTTCTATTGGACAATGTACTAAAAATTTAACATGAAATTCTGTCAATCAAGCAATTAAATTTATCAATTTGCTATTTTTGATACTAGAATGTAAAAAAGAAGCTTGATGAGTTTCAATGATCAATTTTGCTCTGACCAATTGTTGCTTTGGTCTTATAGTGTTAGTAGTTTTCCCCATTATTCTCATGTTACAGCCCACATGAAATACCCGTCATACATATGCGGCCCGGCCGAAAAAAAAGTTTAGTACCCTGGTATATATGCTCAATGTGAGGGATTTTTATATTTGTCATTAAAATTCCCTTTTCTGGAATTTCTTCCAGTTTTTCTTGTCAGACAGGTTTCTTTTCCCTCAGTTTCACTGAGTGTTGCACCAGCTTTTTCAAGTATAAAACTCTTTTCTCCTAAGGATAAAAACTTTCTTCAAATTTCTACTTTCAATTAATAATTTACAAAACTAATCTAGTTTTATCCTCAAGAAGGAATGTACAATCTTATTAGTAAATTATTTAGTAATCAATAATGGAAAGCAACGCTGCTTTAGTTTCTTAAAAACTATCAATTTATATTCATTTTTGTTAAATAATAAATCAAAAGATTTCTACTGTTAGCTAGTGAATTGACTACTTATTTCTGGATGTTTGATGTGTGATTAAAAATATGTAACTATAAAAAAAGAACTATTGAGGGAAAAAACATAAAAATTTTGTTTACATCCACTGTATAAAACGAGATTAAAAAGGAAAATAATACTATCTGATAAAAACATTTCTGCATTTTCTTATATTTTTAAGGTTTTTTGGTAAATCATTTTTTAGCATTATTTTCAGTTGTGATGAATTATAAAAAAACTAAGCTCATATTCATTATTTTAAATATAAAACAACAATTACATTCCTTGGATTTAAAGTAATAAAATAGATTTGGAATCAGGTTATCTGGCTTACATGACTATATAAATTTTCCCTTCCCCTCTCAATATCAGCACTTCCAGAGGTGGGTGAGATTTCTATGTTAATGCACTATTAAAATTTCCTTTTTCAAAGTTTCTTTCCTTTCCGTTTAGCCCAGCTTTACATGGGGTTTTGCCGAGTGTATAACTTTATTCCCATGTGAATTTGCCCTTTCCTTCTCAATGCATGCACTACTTAGTGCATACAAGAACGATGCAAGTGATATCTATAATTCTGTCATTAAAATTTCCTTTTTCCAAATTTGTTCCACTTTTTATTGTTAGACAGGTTTCTTTGCACGAACATTTTCGAGTGTAAAACATTTTACTCCCCCCTCCAGAATAATCTCCAAATTTCTATTTTCAATTAATAATTTACAAAACATAATACTGCTTTAGTTAATGAAACATATATTTAAAGCAATAACGAAAGCATTTCTGATAAAGAAACTAAGCATATTTATTATTTCAACAATAAATACTTCCTTAGAATCCATAATAATAAAATATATCTAAAATTCTCATTCGCCAATCAATCATTACATACCATTAGCATAAAAAAATTAGTTAGCTCAAAAAATTAATTCAGTTTTATCCAGAAGAAAACAGACAGTGTACAATTTTATTCTAAAATTAATTTTTAGTAAGGAATACTGGAATACAGTACTGCTTTAGTTTTTTTTTTAATTTATTAATGTAGATTTATTATTATTTAATAATTTTTTAAATTTTAACTGCTAGTTTTTGTGACAACTGCTTATTTCTGTAAGTTTGTGAATGTTCGGTTAAAAATATATAACTATAAAGAAAGTACTATTAGGGGGAAATGTCTAGAAATTTATTTACATTCATTATATTAACATTAAAAAAAAATAATACTATCTGTTAAAAACAGAAACATTTTAACATTTTTTTTCTTATATTTTCAAGATTATTTGTTTAAATTCTTTCTTTCGTATTCTCATAAATTAAGAGGAAGAAATTTTTATAAAATAATTTAAACGTATCTGACATAAAAAATGTATATTATACAAAATTAACATATTCATTATTTTATGGATTATTTCCTTCTTAGAATATAAAATTGATAAGAAGTATTCATTTACCAAATAATCGTTACATACCGTTTGCTTAAAAAATGGCATTAAAAACAAAAATCTAGTTTATATGAAGTCCATCTCAAAAGCGGCAAAAAATAAAGGGTGGAGAATTAGTAAAGTTACTGAATTTTTTTTCCCGTGCATGAGCATTCAAAATCTTGAATTCTGTGGTAGGCTAAGTAAAAGAAATTTGTTGGTCTAAACCGTTTTAAAAAAGTTAACCCCCTTTTTTTTTTTTTTAAGTTGAAGTTTCCAAATTTCACACATCAATAACAAATAACTGTAATTAAAAAAAAATGCAAGAAAAAATATTGCATTCATAAATTCTTAAAATTAGTAATTTTTAAGCAAATTTTTCAATCTTTTGTCAAAACACAGATAAAAACATTTTCACACTGAGGAAAAAAATTGTGATTATTTTTATAAATGGCGAAATTATTAAATGTCCAATTAGAATTTTGAGTAGTTTTGAAAAAACATAAAACAAAGTTTTCAGTATTTAATTTTTTAAATCAGTTATTCTAAAAGAGCAAAACATGAACTAGTTTAGTAATTATTTTGATATGAAAACAAAGCGAAAAAACAAATGAAAATGCTAAAAAAATTTTTCCGTCGGGGTTTTTTTTAAGATTACAAATAAACTGATACAAAAGGGAAAAATAATCAAGATTTAACTTTTTAAATTTAAAGTCAACTGAGCAAATTTCAGAATTTAAACGGTCAAAAAGGCTTCCTCAGATCATTTCCCACCTTTTGGTACCTTTGGCATGTTTCTGCGTTTAGTGGTTTGTAAGAAGATAGCCTTGCATACTTTGATAGATACGTTTACCTACAAATTTTAATAGTGTAGATTTTTTTTATTCACAAATTTGTAAATATGATCAACATATATAAATTCAAAGTTATACTGTGTAAGTAAGTATAATACCAAAGTAAGCTGCATTTCTTTTCTAATGTTAATGCTATTAAAAATCTTGTGTGGCTTAGAATCAAAGGGAAAAAAGTTAGTTGGATGAGGTAATTAGATAAATTACTTTAAAATAGCTAAATATTCACTTCTTATTAGTTCTCATTTTAAATTTATTTCAATTTTGTTAAATAGGATGTTTATAAACCATTTTCCGCTTTTTTTTAATTTTTCACAAAAACTTTTCGAGAATTTGGAGGATGGCTTAGATTTGAATAAATATGGTTTTTAAAAATAAATTACTTCTTACTGATAATAAACACAACATAAAGTGATAAATTGGAGTTATTGATTTTTTTTCTTGGGTTTTAAAATGTATTAACTATAATAAAGCTTTTTTTAAATATATTGAGTATATTGTTACTTATTGTTGCTCAGACTATCTTAATTAGCACTTGTCTTATAATAAGTCAGAGAGTTTAGTTTTTTGAAGAATTTAAATATAGTTAACATCATATATTTAGCTGCAACAAAATGTCACACTGTACTGAAATCCTGATTGAAAAAAATTATTGTATTTCATCATTTTATTTTAAAATAATTCTATTTGATGTTATATCACAAGATTTTTTAATTAAAAATTATTAATAACCAACTGAAGGCTTCACCTTCATTTTCATCCTTCAAGGAACTGCATGATTTAAAAACTAGTTATGACTAAACCAAACTTTTTTCCTCTCCTCTGCAGCTAATTTGATCAAATATTAAGAATCAAATTCTGATTGTAATAAATAGAATTCTCACAGCCCTCACCAATTGATTTAAAAAGGATAGGACTTGAGTGGTAGTGTAACGAACTTCCACGCCGCAGGTCTGGGGTTCAAATCCCGGGTTGGGCAAGATCGACTCAGCCTTTTATCCCTTCAGTAGGTCGATAAATGAGTACCAAGCTTGCGTGAGAACTGAACAGTGGGGGTTTTCCCTTCATACCTACCACTTGACCGAAACATCTGCACTTGCCCCCCAGCACCTAAGGTCTTGTAAACTGAGATGGGCACTGTAGGCTTTGGCCCTCATGGGCTCTTGTGCCACTGAGTTTAGTTTAAGAATCAAAATAACGAATAGGGGACTTCCACTTTTTGTGACTCATTCATGTTTGAATTTGCATCCTTTCCTAGTGGAGAGAGTTATTTTATGCCTGTGCTGAGCTAAATAAGTAAATTGAGGATGCATGAAATTTTAAATTCTTTTAACTGTGAAATTTTAAACTAAGAGCTTCTAATTTTGCAAACATTTCAAATTATGGTAGTTCATCAGAAGAAATAATGTATATAAAACCTCCTGAAAGATTATTAGACAAAAAACATTTATATGCAGCCACATTAAAAATATTTAAATGAAATCACAAAGTTATTAAATATTTAAGTCAAATTTTAAGTAATTTTCAGGAAGTCATTTTAATTAATTAGTTATTTATTATTTTAATTTCATGGAATGTCAGCTTTGAAAGATTTGCCTATAACAAAAACAATATTTGATACATTGAGTTGTTTGTGTAAAGCATAAATGTGCTAAAAAAATTAGCTTTTAATATTATTGGTACAGGATTTTTGCTTTGGTTGTTCTTGTATTGAATTACAGAAATAAAAATAGCTTCAATGGTCCTTAAATTTGGAAAAATGTTACTGTGTGTAAAACTTTATTTAGACTGTATAAAATATATTATTAAAAGCAGGAAAAAATTGTTTAATTCTGACTACTGCTGGAGTGTCCTCGTCCTCTCCTTTTTGCATAAGCATATAAATGGCTGTTTGGTATTTTTGTTCCATAAATTCCAGAAATATTTTTTACCTGATTTTAGTACATATTTAGTTGAAATCTTTCTCCTACCAACATTTTGAGTCTTGGCACAATAGGTGATATATCTGATGAAATTTTGATCATTCATTTTTTTTTTTCCCATTATAATTAATTTAATATCTTTTTAACAATTTGAAATTTTGGATTTTAAATTATCTAAATAAACTCATTCAGTAGTTAATGAAAAAGCCAGACATCTGTATTTGTTTATGCTTAAACTGTAGCAATGTGGATTTTAATGAAATCTAATATTTCAGCAATAAGTCTTTTTCAAAACTAAGTAATATTTCTATGAATTTATTTCAACCAAAACATTCTTGCCGATTATTTACAAAATATACATATTTATTTCTTATATGTGTATTACATTTTAAAATATTACAGGTTTTAAGGTTGCAGTTTTTTACACTCTGCTGTAAAAAAAAAAGTGTACTTTTTACCTTAATATATGTTGAAAGAATTTCTTATTTTAATGAAATCTTATGTATCATTGAATTGAAAGTAATTCTTTTATTGAAGTTTATTATTTATTTTCTCATCCATTGCTTTTTGTTGCATTAGGATACAAAAGAAATACAATCTTTATTGGCTGGATCTTTACTGTTAATGCGACCTCATGCTATGTTGAAAGAGTTAGTATCCAGTATTACCTTTACAGTGACAAAGAACATCTTGAATAGTATTCTCAATAGCATTGATAATTGGGATGATATTGAGAAGGTAAAATGAGATATTTTTCTTCTTCCTTTTTAATGTACTTTTGTTAAAGGAATATATATATTCACAGTTCTAATAGTATTAAATATGTAATAAAAATTTGAAGACTTGTAAATTATTTTAGTTAATTGGTTGACATGCTGACTGAAAAGTTTTTATGTTCGAATTAATTGGAGTTTAATTTTAAAATATGACCTTGTAAAAATATCCTGAAAATTGATGGATCAAAGTTTAAGATTTTTTTTTTCAAGCATAAGCTTAGAAATACAATTAATAAAACTTCATGTGAAAAAAACATTCATATGTTCCTTTGTGTCCCCCTTCTCCCAAGCGATTGTGTTTCAAATCATTAATGTAAAATTGATATCACCACCCCTTCAAATTAGTTATATTTGTTTTTTTAAAGTTTGCTTTAAATTTATTATATATATAATTCTTTTAACAGAGCATGTTGTGAACACGAGGCTCTGATTCACAATTCAGTACTATACACATATTGCTATAATTATACTATTATAATTAGTTTCACTATTTGTAGTACCATTACAAATGGCCTTTTTTTCACTTAAGAATTTTTTCATTCAGAAATCAAAGAAGTTATAATTATCAAAGTTAAAACTATTGAATGTACTAAATATTATTAATTCAAATATGAGCTAAGAAATAGATGAAATAAGCATGTTATTTCAAATGATAACTGATATTTACAAAATGAAACTGTTCTGATGGTCAAACAAATATTTAGATATTATTACACCTATCTTAGTTTCCTCACATTTTGCAAATTTAGTGCAATATATTGAAAAAGTGAAAATTGCTATTTAAAATACAATAATTAGAATATATTATTAATGAAATGCGATAAATGAAAGTGTCTAAATTTTTCTGTTGACCATCAAAATTTTTTCTTGGGCGCCAGTTTGCAATTGCTGTTTTAAACAACTTTTGCAATATTGTTTATTTCAGAAATGCAACCCTTTTGTAAGTATACCAATTTCGAAGTCTGGTGCGTTTTTGCTAACAATGATGTGCATGAAACCTAAAATTATTGTGTAAGTATATTTTATTTTTGAATTTATAGTTTTGTAGAGGAAAAAAAGTGATAAACATTATTTTAGTCCATAACTCTAACCTTACCATTCAGGTACTCCATGTGTTTATTGTGTTATCTTTCAAAATGGAAGAAAAAGAATCTTAAACTTTTTGTCATGAAAACAATTTTTTTTTTTTGGTAACATTTAAATATTATAACAAGCATATTGTATACAAGCTATTTCTTTTTAACTGCTAAAGTAAAAAGTATCATACTTTTGGGTAAATTAGTACATATGTAAATTTTCATGTCTGAATGAATCAGCAATGAGGTTGATTCATGTGACTATGATGTCACATGATAGTGAAAGCCACGTGATTCTAGCCAATCAATTCAAAAACTCATGTGACATCATAGTCACACGATAAAAACTATCTTGTGTTTCCAACTAATCAGTTCACACGCTCCGGTGTTGCCAAATTTCGCTCTTTGCAGAAACTTTCTCTTAAAAAGCACATATGTATACAAAATGCATTTTATTTAAAAGTATAAGCATAAAATACGACTCTTTTTTTAATTTAAAAAAATCTTTTTGAAGAAATTTTTTTCCCTAACATTTAAAAATCTTTACCGAAATTTGAAATTTTATCTGAGTTTTACAAATAGAACAAGTACAATTAGTTTAATGTTTGTTTTGAATTCAATGGAAAACACATGTTTGTTTTTATCATGTGACTTCATGATCAAGCCCATTGTTTTAGTGCCCTCAGCTACCAGATCTTAATATTATTAAGATATTATTATTATCTTATATTATTGTGGTGGGAGTACATTGAGTGAGACAAGTAAGAAAGAATTTCATTATTCTTCATATTTAGCAGAATTGGGTGATATTAAGAGGAGTAGTGATATAAAATACTATTATCTTATGTTAGATATCTATATTCAGTAGAACCTCCTTAATCCTAAGTGAAGCTCTTTACTGTCAAGACTGAACAAAATGAGCCTAGGTACATGGCTAAATACTATGTACAGGGGAAAAGATATTTTGAAATAAGGAAAGGCAAAATGGTAAATAATTGCAGAAAAGAATTTAGATCAATACATTACTTGTATTTATATAATTGGTTCAAGAAGAAAAAACTGCTTAAAACATGATGGTCTTAATTTTATTTGTATTTATTCTTGATGAATTTTTTAAATTACAATCCAGATCAACAAAGGTTTACTATATATCTATTTCTTGCCAAATAGTTGCTGTTCATGAAGTTCAATTTAAACTCATCACGTTGATAAAAATCATTCAGATGTTCCCATAATTTTGTTTTATATGTATGTTGTCTGGAAAAGTATTCATTTAATTTATTTTGCTTTTTTAGATATTTTCTTCAGCAACTTAAAAATTATTTGATCAATTCTGCTAAAGATATAAAGACATGGGTTGCCTGTTATGTCATTGTGGTCAACATTTGGGAAATGAAAAGTAAACAGTTATTTTTTTGTATTTTCAAATATTTTGCATTTATTTTTCTATTTTATTGCAGATAGTTAATGCTAAAAATACATGCTTCATTACCTTTTACTTAAATCAAAAACTTTGTATTAATTTTTGAAAAATATGATCTATTATATATATATTTTTAATTTTATTTTCATGCAAAAAAGTAATTAAATGTCTTGTCAGGTAAGTTAATTAATCAGTGTATGTTATAATCATTTTTAAAATCTGTTGTAATGTAGTTATGTATATATTTATATTCTATTGTACATTTTTAAGCATATTGTTGTTTATAGATATAGGATTTCTTACACTGTTTTCAGTATTTAATATTTGTTTTGACCCACCCTTAAATTTTTTTTATAAAAGTATTTTTTGCTTTTAAAAATGCTATTAAAAGCTATCCATTTTTCACCTTCCACTCAGTATCTCCCCCCTCCTCTTCTATCTGTTTTCTTATTGAAGGTTTGTATAGCAATAGTCTACAGATAATTGCTTAAGAAATCTTAAAAGGTTTTCATATTACTTGTAAACAGATAAATGATAAATCTATAATGTATAATTAATGTAATTACTAATTAAATTTTTTTAAAAAACCTTTATATTGCAGTGTTTTTTTTATAAAAATTCTTAAATGCAGTTGATTTTCAAGAAGTACTGAATTAAGTATACTCTAATGATCTTGATTCAATAGCTAAAATTTCTTTTATTTGGAATCTACACTCAGAAATTGATGTGTCATTAAACTTGTGTGCAGTTGTAAAAATTAGGTTTCCCCGTAATAATTAGCAATTTTTATCACAGCTACACAAAATTGATGCACTTATTTTATTTTAATAAATTAGATGTTAACATAGCTAAAAATAAATTCTATAAGATAATTGTCCTGTTGTGACTGCAATTTTCTTCACTTCAATGATTTTTCTTTTTAAAATTAGTTTTTAAAAAAAATCTTAAGAAATTGAAAATTTAAAGTTTTTTCCAGTTATGAAGGGAAAAATAGCACAAGGTTAAAAATAAATCTTAATCGTCGAGTGTCTGAAATATTTTAACAGCAGAATCAACCCCCTTTTTCTCAAGTATAAAAAGGGAAGATAATTGAAAAAGTATGTCACTATTAAAATGCAATGCATTAAATACAATTATACAAAAGCCTAGAATTGCATTGTGCTCGGTTTTTGCAGGTTTCAATGCTCGTTAAATCTGTCGAACCACAGTGTCCTCCCATAGGTGTGGTAGTTAGGAGGGGGGTGCCAGATCAGGTGTTGTCCTCCTCACTTGACCCAGGTTCAGAATTATGATGTCCATCCCCAATAACACTCATGTACCTTTATAGTGCAACATTAATATAAATATTCACTCACTCGCGCAGATGTTTGTTGTTTTTTATGGTTGAGTTTTTATAGTTAATTTGAAAAATAAATTTAAATTCCTGATTTTTCTATTTAACCCTCCAAGCGGTCTGCACGTAAAATTCCGCCATTCCAGATGCTTTTTCTGCCTTCAAGCAAAATTTCCAAAAGCGGCCGAGTCGCATTCTTAAAAATACGCTCAACCGCTTTGAGAACCCTCACCTGAAAGCAGAAAAATATGTGCGGTGCATTTTTGAAGCATCTTCAGAATGGCAAGACTTTAAGTGCAGACCGCTTAGAGGGTTAAAGAATACTTATGCTTTGTTAGTTTACAATTAACTCAATCTGTTGATGAAAAAAAAAACTTTTTTTTTAAGATGGGAATGTTAAAAGCAGTCTAGTTGATTATTTAATTTATAATTGATCACATAAATTGTTAAAATTAATTTTCTAAAAAAGGATGTGTTATTTTTTTTATAAATTATAATTTAATGTAATTAAAGTTGTGCAATATTTATTTCTCAAATTTATGAAACTAGCTTGATTCTACATTTAATGTGTATGATTATTTCAAGTACACTATTATAATATTTTAATATGTTCATTGTTTAGAATTATTTTTTTTAAGATATGTTTTCAGTTTTTTGAAGTTATACTTCTTTTGGGGAGTTAGAGAAACAGGATGAGGGTAAATTTTTACGATGTGTGCGCAAACCCATCACGGATGTGACGCACACCGTCGCGAATACGCTTTGTCTAGATATATACAGAACGGGACAGATCAAATCGAAATTCTCAGAAAAATATTTCTCTTCACTTCCCGGAAGAAGGGGACACTCGTGTTTGAACCAGAGACCTCTCGATCTGTAGTCGAATGCCTTACCACTGAGCTATACACAAGCCGCCAGCTCCTGTATGCTCATAGAACGGATACGAAAAATGCTTTTGTCTAGAAATATACAGAACGGGACACATCATTCCCGCCTTCGAAATCCTCAAAAAAATACTTGTCTTCACTTCCCTAAAGAACCAGGGCCGGCTCTGGTAGTTTTGCCGCCCCGGACAAAAATGGACAGTGCCGCCCTCTCTAAAGCAAAAAATTATAATTAAAAAAGACATTGTTCACATTGATACACACCTATAAAACTTGAATAATTTTTACGAACAAAAAGGTAGCATGACAATTATATATATATATATATTATTTTAAATCTTACAAAATAATTCGACATTAAGAACACAATTACTTGTTATTATTTGAAACGAGTTAAATGTAAGAGTTCTTCTCTTCCGATTTCTTCTAATAAGAGTCTACGGATGGTAGGGATTACAAGCGTTTATTTCAACTTATAATTACACTCAAGACTAAAATGAGACATTTCATGTGACTCTCTATGTACCAAAAACTCCTAATTACCCTTGTCCCCATTTGGATTGCTGAAAACGGGCATCGTATGAGTGAAAGGAATTTTCATTGTGACCCCAATCTGACTGGGAGAAAGTTACTAGTGAAAGATGTGTAAACATATCAAATTTCATGATTTAACATGTACTCCCACCTCAAACCCTTCAAGTTTCAACAGAAAGGAAAACTGGCATTAAACATACAAAGTACAAAATAAGGAAATAAGATATGGTAAATAAAATACCAAAGTCCCACCCAATAATATTTTAGAAAATATATTAAATTGTTTGTAACAAAACAAAAAAAAATATTTCTAAAAGCACCCCAAATGCGCCATTAAAATTTTCCCGCCTGGCCGGGTCCTTTTTGCCCGCCCTGGGAGCCCCCGAAGGGTTTAAAACCGGGGACCTCTGATCTGCGGCAATGCTCTACCACGGCTGTAACCTGCCAGAAAAACCATTGCTTGCTTTTAGGAGGGGTTTAAAAATCTTTTCGTATTAAAAGGGGACAGATATTCCCCCCTTTCCCCAAATGGGGCCCATCCCCCCATTTTTTGGTCCTACTCTGTCCCGTGCGGTGTTTAAAATTTTTTAAAACGTGTTATCCGGGCTGGCCCCATGGTGAAGTTTGTTCGTTCCTCTGCTAGATGCCTTTGGCCCGGGGTTCCCCCTCTCAAGATTTTTAAAAAGTTTTTTAATCTGTTCCCAAAGTATAATTTAGTGCTAGAAAATAAATTTTTTTTTTTGTTGGTTTTTTTTTATTGTGTTAAGAATTAGTTTTTACTATTGTTTTTGTAATTTTAAAAAACAAAATTTTCTAAAAAAAAGTTTTTCTTATTTAACGTTATGGTCATATTTTAGGTTCTGTTAATTATCAGATTTAAGAAACCTGATAATTTTAACAGAAAAGTAAGTATGTATAATGTCTAGTATGTGGTTTTCTAATGGTTTGTCCCAAATATCTAGAATTAAGAACTTATGATGTTTTTTGATAGTTCTGTATTTGTTTTTGGATAGTTCTGTATATGGAAGAATTTTTTTTAAAAAAAAATTCTTCCATTTAGTTATAATCATACTCTGTCTATTTTAGCCAGTAAGAGCAATAGCAGTTTTTATCCTATGATGTAAAAGGTATTAAAAATTTTCTTCTGTACATCACTGAATTTCTATTTCAGCTATCTCCCAACCATTGCAAAGTCCCTTTTCTGGGGAATAAAAAGGAGGACTCCTTTTTTGAACCATCCCTTTTAAAACATTGAAATAATCTTCCCCCCCCCCCGATATTAAAAATCTGGAAAAGAAACGAAAAACCGGTACAGTTAGGTTATTTTTCAAAGGGTTCATATTATATGAAAAAAAAAATAATAATGGGTGAACATCACCAATGGAAATGAAACCTGGTGATGTTGGCCCTAAAAGGGGGAATCATCAAATATTAAACTGTTGGGGAAAATTTTTAATCAAATAAACAAACTTATTCTCTCCCAAACCATGATTTTTTATTGCCATATAAACAAATGCTGTGGGGGGCCCCCACCCCTCAACCGCTTAATTCCGTGGGTATCATGAATGGTGTAATCTAACCCCCCCTGAACTAAATGGCCCAAGTAAATTGCTGGGGAAAAAGGGTCCTCAGCATTTCAAATAGCAAGCTTCTTTGGCCCCTTTGCTTCTCCCGGGAAAAAGAAGATATTTCTCTTCTTCCATAACGCTGTTGCTGGGGGAGGCGCCTTCAATAGTTATATTTTGCGATTTCATCTTGAGGAACTTGAGATGTACTCTGGTTCAAATTGAAGAAATTATCACAATTGTAACATCATACATTCTGTACAATGGAGTAGCTACTAAATATTGCAACCATGCTTTGATGGTTCTTTTAGTAACCAAACCCATCAGATAATTAGTTCTGTGAATTTTCCTCCTTTTGATGTGAACATTGACACAGTAGTCATCATCAACATTTCAAGGCAATCGGTTGACCATTGTATTGACGGATACAGCAATATTGATTATCTGCCGTAATATTCCAAACTGACTGTGTACATGTTTCAATCGCCGAATTTGTATGAAAGGTATTCGTGGCAAAAAGAGTCTTTCTGATACCAAATCCAAAGTAGGAAGATATGCTGGAATTTCTGGATATACAAAACCATTATATTTTGATAAATTTAGTATACTTTTCCTACTTAAACTTTTTTGGCAATAATAGCATGCTTTAATGTCTTTTAAATTAATTCCTCATAAAATATTTTGTAAAATACTTTTTGTGCTCAGCAATAGGCATTCTTAAATCATCTCTAAACCATAATCTGTCACAAATCGAACACCCATGACCGAAAGGATTATCAATGAATCGCTTTTGAAAATCTTTGTGAGCATTTTTATGGGAATCATAGTCTTTGTAAGGTAAGATAGAATTTATTTTCGATTCACATGAATCAGTTTCAACCAGCACTAGACTTGTTGAGAGTTCTGTGGTTGAGGGCACGGATTCACAAAAGTCCTATTAATCTGGCGTCATTAGAAGATCTCAATAGATTCCCATCATTGGTCATTAAACTCGGCATTAAGAGGTATTTTGCAATTTTTTCCATGCTTGATATTCTCTCATGTACTCTGATGAGATTGTGAACTTGATGAATTTGCACTATTTTCAGTTTTTGTCACTTTTCAACTGAATTTGCTAGTTTTTTTTTTTTTCTTTCATGAAAAATCTTTTCCTCTTTGTGCATTTGATTTAGGCATTCTGGACTAGAAATAATAATTCAATCAAAAAAAAAGAAATAAATTAGCCACGGAACACACGCCCTGTAGCCACATCTAAAGAAATTTCAAAAATGCAGCTTTTGCTCGAGAGCTATTTTGTCTACACGTAAGCTCACACTGCAACTGATATGACTGTTGATAATGTTCGGTCGGAGAGAAAAAGACCTTTAATGCGAAGGTTGGGAAAAGTTGACCAGTGGGGGGCTTAAGCAATTATCAATTTTTCTCTGATAAAGTCCGTCCCCCTTTTCCTCCCGCTCTCTTACCTATGCAAATTGGGGGGTGGGATGGGGAAGATTACTTCCATTTGCTTTTTCACTGTTACGCAAAACTGGGCAATTTTCTCATTCACTCTCGAGCCCAAAAAAGTTTCACTTCAAAAATGTCAATTACTTGGATATCAATTTTGTTGCAGTATTAACTAAAAGGGAAAAAAGCATGAGGGGTTTTGTTAATTGACGTAAAAATTTTTCAATTTTGAAAAGACACATTCTTTGACACAATCGTTAACCCCTCTCACTGCATATTTTTATTATCAAAGTAGGTTCAAAAATTGCATGTTTTTTATTACGTATTTCAAATCTGAATTTTAGAGTTAAAATATACAAGAAATATATTTGTAAAAGAGTTTTTATTTTAAAAAAGTAGAATTAGATCATAAAAACATAAGTAGAAATGTAAAAAAGAGCAGCACAGCTAAATAGTTAGAAAAAATGTATACCCATGGAAATTGTGAGTTGCACAAATTGCCCGTGGGATGTGCAGTTAGAGGGTTAGCAGCACATAAAAACACTGTAGCAACACAAAAATGCGTAAAAGCAGTTTAGAATACTTAATAATTTGACAAAATGGTCCCCCCCCCTTCTCCTCAACTTGTTTATACTTTAGAGGCTTCTAAAAACTATCGTGATTAATCAAACCAATTAATCTAATCTGGGGAATAGTTTATTATTACTTTTTAGAGATTTTAACTTCTCCAGTTAAGTGCGTAATTAAAAAGATTTAAGGATGGCATCATGCCTTGGAGGGTTCAGAACCCCAAAATAAATTATAATGCTTCAATATGCAAATTTCCATTACAATTAATCATCTAATACTAATAAGGATTAAAGTAAAAGAAATTTTTGTTTATAATATAAGAAACTGAAACATAATATTCATTTTTATTGCATTACATTTATTTTATTTTACAAGTTAATACATTCATTTTTTGGGAGATGGGAGGGACCATAATTATTTATCTTATATATCCTTTATTTCAAAATATTGACAATTTTGAGAACATATATAGGAATGTAATACAAAATATATTTAATTAATTTAAATTAATATATTATAAGAAGAATATATATCTGATCTCTTTCGAAGTGAACTGCTAGAATGCCTCTTTTGACTTTTAAGATGGTGCATAGCTGGTTCTTAGAATTTTGCATAATGTCTGTACTAAAATCTGATCCCTTTTGTGGATTTCTGATCGTTGTAAGTTGTCTAGCTTTACACAAAATTGAATGAATTAAAAGTTGTCAAAAGAAAATTTGATGACATTCTCTTCCTCACTCTGTCTGCTAGCAACAGATTACTTATGTTGGCAAAAATATATTTGTGCATACCCATTAGGATTACCTGCTTATGTACATCTAAGTCACTAGTTGTTTTGTTTATGGATGAAAAGTTATAATCTGGTCTTTTGAGCTTTCTTCATTTATATTGAAGTAATGAATTTTCAAAAGATTGTGAATTAAAATGAAATTTTTGAAATAGTATTACTAAAAAAAATGGAAGAAAAAATTTAATTAGAGGTTTGCATTTTAAATAACATGTAGAACATAGTCCGATCATAAATTTGGTACATACATGAAGAGATGAAGTTCTGAGGTGATTTTTATGAATTTTCAAGAATGATAAGGGTAACATTTAAAGAGTTATGTTAATCTAATCATATAACAATTTGAAATTTCTGTTTAGATAATGGAATAAAAACTACTCAATATATTTATTGAATAAAATATTTGTTTTAATGTTCATTCAAATTTTTTAGGAATTAAAATTTTTATTTTGGTGTGATTTTTAGGAATGTAATTTTTTTTATTTTTAATATTGTCTGATTTCAAAATGCTTAACATCATCTCTATGGATTATTTGTTTATATTGAACAATTTTTTACTGAAAGAACTCTTTAAATGAGACTTAATTACCCTTTTTTATATGTTTATTTTCGATTCAACATTTTCATTCATCAGTTGCTAACTTTAAATTCAACAGTTATTCCGTAGAACTTAATTTTTGGCTTTTTATTTAAAGGTAGTATCATCAAAAATTATAATATTTTGATTTTACTTTCATATTGTAAAATAAAGCATTATATTATTTAATACTGTAGTATATTGTTAATATAATGTATGTTCTGTTTTTTCCTCTTCATTATATAGCTTTGAAGAACATTGCCAGTATGAATATAAAAAACTGAAAGATCTTTTACTGCAAAAAGCCAATGTAAATTAATATTGGAGCATGGTTTTTATGCCAAAGTATTTTTGTACGAAATTGTTCTGTGTCATATATATTTATTTTAAAAATTTAACTTTTTAAATCATTTTAATGCTCAAATCATGTATATATTGTATTGATTACTAAATTGCGACGCTGGACTATACAGCACATAATAAATGGCCATTTGGTCAAAAATATTGGCATGTATTCCTTTATACTAAATTGTATTTTCATCTTAATTTATTGTTATCAAAAATGCGTGAAAAAGAAACTTCACAGAATAAAATTAAATTTACAGCTTTTTAAATTAGTTTTCTAATGGTTTGTTTTAATGGTATTAGCTAATGTTGATGATAGTACTTATTTTTTTATGTTATAAGTTTTTAAAGCATAGTGATACAATTTCGATATAAATTTATTTGACAAATAACTGTTTGACTTCTGTATGTTTGTAAATCTAAGAAAATGATTAAAATCATTTATTTAATCAATTTATGAAATTAAGTGTTAATATTCTATAAGATTTTATCACACACACATTTTCAGTTACTGTTAATTTTTTGCATAAGTCGACTGTTACTCATCAAAACTTTAGCTGTCTTAATTTGGTGCAACATTTCAGCAATTTTTAAAACCAGCTTTTTTAAATTAAGACATGCGTTTAAATAAGTAAGAAATTTGATTTATTTTATCAAAATAGTGTTAATTCCAATTTTAAGAACTGCAAATTTTTCACATTAGATAGAAAAAATAAATGTATTATAATTTCCTAATTTATTTAGTTATTGCTTGAAAATATTTTTAATCCTGTTGATCAGAAATTGGTATCGTTTATAGCTTTTTTCTTCTAAGTTCATATAATTACAATTTAAACTAATTATGAAGTTAAACTGAATACTCTATTAATACTCATTTATCTTCTATGCATTTTGAAATAGACTGGTATGGTACTTTTTGCAATTTTTATATACTTTTAAATTTACAGCATTAAATCTCTTAGCTTCAATTAACAGTGGATAGTTATGTTGAAATTACATTCACTTTTGTTGTTTCAGACAATTTTAAGTATTTTTGTATCATTTTCAACACTGTTCTATGTTTCATACAAATGAATTTCATTTTTAAATTGTTGTACATATTTTTTTTGTGTGATTTAAAAACCTTGAGACATATTATTTAATGGTTTTGTTATACTTTTAAAAAAAATTTCCATCATATTTATATGCTACATTTATTTTTTGTTAATGGGTTTTTATGAAAGTAATTTATTCTGCTTTTATTTATCATTTATATTCAATGAGAGATTCATTGCATTAGTGAAAATTTATTGTCATTATGATGATGACAAATATTTTTTAAAAAATGTGTAACTGTATTGGGTTATATGTATGTATATATATATTTTAATTTGCACAAATATTTTTACATATCACTTTTTACTATTTATTAATACATTTTTACTGTTATACATTTTTAAATACTTGAAAGAATTATCTTTTTCAATGCATGTACATTTTATAAAATTGTTTAGCTTTCAAGAACAATGCTCATAGGCATTTGTTATAAAATAATTTTTCTTAATTGTGAAAGGCATTACATCTCCTGTCACAACAATTTCCTTTTGTTTTATTCATCAATTTTGAGTTTCACATCCATTGGAAATCGTACTGCTGATACCAAGTCATCCTGCTTGGAAAAGTAGATGCCTTAATTTAATATTGTGATCTTGGTATAATTATCTTCATAGAAGAGTTGTCTTTTAAAAGTGTGAATCTGTGTTGTCAAGCTGCTTTATGAAAAGAGAGAGGGTTGAACTGTTGAATAATTTTTTAAAAAACATTTTAAACAGCAATGAGAAGAAATCTTAGATAATGAAAAGTGTAAGAACATTTTGAAATTTAATCTTGTGCAATCTTCAATGTATAATTTATGTATTTGAACCCTCAAATGTGCTGAGGACATCTTGTATGTTATGTCAGAAAATTGTCTGTTAATAGTGTATTACCTTGATAAATAATTACTTAATGGAGTTAAATAAAATATTTGAATATTTATCTTTAAAAAAGAATGCATGGTATGTTACTGGGCAAAATTCTAAACGTCTGTTTGATATATGTATAGTTTGTTATACTTATTGTATTAAATTATGTAAAAATATTTATTATCTAAAAAAATGTAAATTATGTCTTAATTTATCTGTATCACATGATCCACATAAAACTCATAATCTTTGAAAAAGTGGGAAATCATGCCCTCCATTGTAAATGAATAAAATGTTCCAATACTCAAGCAAGGAATTTTGTAGTTTTCTGGAAAATGAATTAGTAACTTTGGAAGGAATTGACACTTGATGCGTTTTTATTTGTAGTGACTGTATATGTATGACAAAATGTACTATACATAAGGAACACATGGCATGCAAGTAAAATATCTAGACATAACATACAGCAAACCTGATTAGTTGTGGTCTTGGAGAAGGGAGTCAGCTGAAGTAAGACATATTCATATAAATATTCTTATGCCTTGAAAAAGTTCCTCCACTCTGGCTCAGGGCACCCTTTTGTAAGTGATACATTTTTTCAATCAGTTCTTATATTAAATGGTAATGCAGTGGAGTTTTTTTTTGTTTGTTTGTTTTACTTTATACATGACTCGTGTATAGTGTTGGCTTTTGCAAAGCTTTTGGCTGAAATACTTGTCTGAAGATTTCCAACACGTGCATTAAATATATCTTTTTAGCTCTTTCAATGGGATCATCCCCTTCAGTGAAAGGATAGAACTGCTTGACCATTTTGGGAGGATGCGGTTGTGAGCTGGAAAAGAGGTAAAACTTTTAGCTGCCCACTTGGCTATGGGGGTGGTCAAGCCATTCGGAATATTTTTGGGCTTGGGTCGGTAAGGAATTTTCATTCAAGATTGTTGGACGTTTTCCTGTAAGCCAGAACTCCTGAATTGGTCAATTTTCCGTGTCACTTTGTCGGGTGAGTTCGCCCGCTGTTTCGAATACTGATACTTGGAGTCTCGATGTGTTTCGTGTGGAGGTCATGGGTTTGATTACAATTAAAAGCAGGGGACATTACAACAGACGAGTATATTTGAGATATTTATACGTACATTTGGGTAGGAGGGTGCCGGCTCAAAAGGTGTCCCTCTCACATCACACTTGAGCCGAGTTCAAAATGATGAGGTCTGTTACCACATTAGCCCTAGTGTTACTTTATAGTGTGGCGTTAAAATAACTCCTTTCATTTTAGCAGACAGACGTGCTTAGACTCGTTGGTGAGTGAATATTAACAATCGCACTGTTCGGCGACGGACCACATAATTACGAACCAGGGTCGAAGTGACGTGGACAACGTCCTGACTAGCGCCCCCTCTCCTAACTACCACACCAACGGGATGCGATTTCAGCTCTCCGACAAGATTTAACGTGCATCGCTGCCCTACGGCGGGTCTTTGGTGTTGGTGATTATTAACGTCACCTGTTCAGCTACAAAGAGGGGCTTTTGGCGACGGATGATGTAATTTTTAAGCCATGGTCCGTGACGTGGACGACACACCTGAGCTGGCACTCCCACCTCTCTAACTGCGTTAACGGGATTGCTTTTGGTGGTACTGGGCTCGAACTCACATGACATGCCTGCTATGATCCGATACACCCCTCTGGGCTACCACCAGCCGTTGAGGTAATGAGTGAGAATCCTCAAGAGACATTCGTTTTACTAGAATTTGAGGATGGAAGAGTTTTCTGAAGGGACATAAATCGGTGGAATTGAGCAGTAAAGTCCACAACTTTTTGAAGTTATACTTCTTTTTTGGGGCGTTAAGAGAAATAGAATGAAGAGGGTGAATTTTACGATGCGCGCGCACCGTCACGGATGCGAAATTCCAGCTGTCCGAAATATACAAAAGGCAGGACAGATCATTACCGCCTTCAAATTCTCAGGAGAAAATATTTCTCTTCGCGCTTCCCTGAAGGGAAACCAGTTTGAACCAGCCGGAATCTCAATCTGCAATCAGATAGCTGGCTGAACTACACCCCGTGTCGGTGAACCTTTAGCTGCGAACCGTAGGAACGGATACAATACTTTGTCTAGAAATATGAAGAACGGGACGCGAGATCATTTACACTTTACGCCTTCGAGAGTTCTCAAAATATTTCTCTTTACTTCCCCGAAGAGAACATCCGGGATTAAACCGGGGACCTCTCAATCTGCGGTCGAATGCTCTACCATTGAGCTATACCCCGCGTAAAACTAGCTTGCTTTGGCACGGGTTTCCTAGGAACGCACATACGAAAATAACTTTGTCTGGAAATATACAGAACAGGACAGATTAGTCGCAGCTGAAAATTTTCAAAAAAGTATTTCTCTTCCGCTTCCCTGAGGGGCGCCTTGGTTCCCGAACCAGAAAGGGACCTCTCGATAAAAAGGAAAAAAATAGCTGGGAAGGGGGGGTCACAGTTGTAAAACGGGAAAAAAAATTGCTTCTTCTTACTTAGTTTTTATCTTGGGGGTGATAAAAATACCATTAGATCTTGACTATGGAAAGAGCGAAATAATTCCTTTTAGTGTAAAAAAATTTTAAATTAAGATTTCAAAAATTTTAAAAAATAAAATTTTTAAAATTTATTGTAAAATCTAGACTAAGAAAAAAAATGTGAAAAAAACAGAAAAAATAAGTTTCATCAAAAGAATTTCAGTATTGGGAATATTAAGTATATCTGTCTAAACTAGCTTCCAAGTTTATTTTATAGTGGAAATTGGCTGTGTGCCTTTATTGTGTTAAAATTAAAGTAACTTGTTTTATTTTTAAAAATTTAGAATTTGGGGTGCAAAAAAAAATTTGGAAAAAATTTCCTTCCCCTGAATAGTTAAATTTCCTTTTAATTGGTTTTCATGTTTCTTTATCTACCACTTTAATAAAAAAAAATTTTAAATATATTTCTCTTGTTTGTACTTTGATTTATGTGTTTCCTGATAATTGGGCAAAAGGTCTGCTATTTTGGTTGTTTCAGCAAGGGGAAATGAAGTGTAAAATTTTTTTATTTTTGCTTATTGCCTCAGCAAACAGTGTCTGTTAAATTGCCACACAAAATTGCAGTGATGGTCTACATCCGGAAGTAGGCGCACTGCCTTAAAAGGTAAAGGCCATCAAAAAATGGTTTGGAGAAATCCGGGGGTTCATGAGACGGGAATAAGTGACAGATCAATGGGCAAATAAGCGGGGATTGGACTGAAGCCTTTTAGCGAAAAATTCGCTTCTCACTGAAAAAACAAACTCATAAAGGCTCCAAAGAAACCAAAAAATTTTGGCAGGCTGCAAGTCAGCGTTGGGAATCCCCTTTTCCACTGATGATAAGCTCTTTGGGTTCCAAGTTCATAACTCCCAAAATGATAGAATCTGGTCTGTGGGCCTCCAAGCACCTTAGCAATTGTTTTTCGGATATCAAATGGTCATGGCCCCAAGGGGAGGTGGCATCTGGAAAAAGCACCTTTGGTTTTGTGGAAGGGACTTTAAAATCAATAAAAAAGTTGAATTCTTGAAGCTGTTGCCCTTCCGGGGGCCCCAAAAAGCATTTGTAAATGCAAATGGGGCGTTTCAACAAGCTCCCAACTCACAAGGACAAAAAAACTAGTGATGAAAGGGGGAACAGATATGGTATCTGAAGAATGGCACCCTACTTGCGGATCTCAACCCCATGGTTTACGATTGTATGGCCCATTTTGGAGTCAGGGCCTGCCCCTTTGGACTCTTAAACAAAAAATTTCTGGGAAAGGGGATGATTAAAAAAGAAAAAAGACTTGGGGGCCCATTGTTGAAAATTTCTGCGGGGTTTGTCGTCTGTTGCTACAAACAGATGTTTGCTACATTTTGAAACCAATTAAAATTTATTATGAGTGTATTTATTTTTTATTTACTTTTTAATTTTTTATAAGTTATAAAAAAAATGTTGGTCAGGGTTTTTGCCTCACCTTATACATTTACAAATAAACTAAATTCGTGGCCCCCAACAGCCAGGGGCTGAACCTTATTCCTGGTCGTTTTATGCGAAACCCCAGCCTTTAGTTCCCAAAAAGCTTGGGTTTTTTAAACCACCCCCTCTGAAGGGATGAAAGGCTGAGTCAACCTTACCCAGCCTGGGATTTGAACACCAGACCTGTGGTGGGGAAGTGCGGGCCTCCCCGTCCTGGGAAAACTTTTTACAAATACTCCCCCTTTACAAAAAACTATGTAAAAATAAATTCTAAGTAATCTCTCTCCTCTCTTTCTGATACGACATCTAAATAATATTCAAAACACATTTTTTTAAAATTTGTAATCTTATTGGAAAGTGCATAACTGCTGTAATATGGTAAGAAAAAAATAGGCGTTAAAAAAATATCCTATTAAAAATTTTTTTTAGAATGCGTGTTTTTTTACAATTAATTTTAAAAAGACTACTTTTTGGGGGGGGATAAAAAAAAAACCTGGAAAGAAGGCATTGAGATCTTAATGCTATTATAAAAAATATAAATCTCTGTTGGTCTGTAGAGTGAGATTTAAACCCCCTTTAAATAGAACCAGGACTACATTTGGGTTTTATGTATGCCTGATTCAAAATGAAAATAATAAGTACAATTTAAATACTTCTTTAAGTTAGAAATCGAGGAATTTATGTACACAATAAATACAGTGGTGGCCAAAACTGGAAACCTTTTTGGAAAAAATACATTTTTGATGGGGTTTTTTTAGGGCTCATATATAATAATTTTTTGAATTTTCCATAAAACTGTTTGTTAGAAAAATAATTTAACTAAGAATATAATGATTTAAGATTGTTTCATTATCTGCATTCGATCAAAACATAAAGCCAAATAGCAAAGAAAAAAAAGCACATCTTGCTCAGTTTGATGTGAAATAGGTTTCCTTCATTTGAATGAAGTCAATGATATTAAGTGTTTTAAAGTGCTAGATAGGTATCTCTTGTGTTTTGATAATGCCCAAAGTCGGGTTACAATAAGTTTGTCAAATCTTAATATTTTTCCACAAAAAGTTAATGTATGCATAAATATTGCCGCACACATAATTTGCTACAAATCCCGACAGCCTAGTTGGCAGAGCGTTGGACTCCATTTCCTCGGGTTCGAATCCCCGGCCCCTGTAGATTTATCCAAAGGCTGGAATTTTTGTTTTCATTATTAATGTATTGTTTGTCTAGGTTCTAGATGAATCTAGATCATTCTTTAGAGTGCATACTGGATATTTCTCGAATATTCGGTAAGTATAAAAGCAGAGTACGTCGCCAGTTGGGCATGTTCTCAGTCCAGTGTTGTATCGAGCTTCCTCGTTAGAATAAATCTAATTGTTCTTCTTTCGAGCTCCGTGACAATATTTTGCGTATTTGTAATAAGTATGTTAGTTTAAAATTTATAATGACGTTGATTTTGAAAGATTTTATTTTCTTGACACCTATGTTGATTTGTTTCTTCTGCTATTTCCTCGTGAGCAAACTGTTTTAGCTGAGAGTTTTTGGAAATTTTTCTTAAGTGAGGGAGTTATAGCTTATATATGGATCCGCTGATCTCAGAAAAAACGTGGTTGGGAGTAAATGGTTTATTTAATATTTTTGCGTTAAAACCATGCACAAACTGATTTTATAACCCTCTTAAGGTGTTTTGAATGGAACTGTTATTCTCTAAAAGGAGAAGAAAAAAAGACATCAATCCGTCCGTGTCAGAATCCGGGGGCATTGTTCATAAAATTAACTTTCACTCTTTGGGACCGTCTGAATGTATATGATTTATGGTGAATTTTCCTCCAGGGCATATGAAATATAGTCGATGGTCACGTACGAACTTCTCTTCCCGTTCGTTTTCAAAGCATGACAAGCACAGTTATTGTACAAGATAAAATATGTATTAACTGCACATAAGGTTATCACAGGAATAAAACTATAGTCTTTTACTTTACTTTATTCCACCCGTTTTACGTACTTGGCAACATTCGAGCCCTAATGGAGACGGACTTTTTTTTCAATTGGGTTTGTGTACGGGCTTCGAATTTTTGGAATAAAAACGTTCTCTCCCTACTTATATGCGGAATACACTCGAAAGAGATAATAGAGGTTGAAATAATGCTTTTTCGCGCCTATTGTTAGTTTTATATGAAAACAACGGATAGTATTGAGCTAATGGAAGTTTATTTTGATAAAGTAAAAAATTTTTATTCAAAAGATTGATAGGACATTTTTTCCTGTAATGAACTCCTGATTGATCAATTTTCCATTATCTGCCTAATCAGGTGATTCAGCCAACGTTTCAATCTACAATCGCCTTTTTGCGAAAGTCCTGGTCATGAACTCGTGTCTGGAGAGTCATGGGTTTGAGTCCTAGTGCCGGGGACCGATGCTCGATAAATCTGTTGAGATGTATTGTTGGTGTGGTAGGAGAGGGGGTGCCAGCTCAGGTGTCCTCATCACACTTAACCGAGGTTCAAAATGATGAGGTCTGTTACCACATTAGCCCTAGTGTTACTTTATAGTGTGACGTTAAAATAACTCACTCATTTAGCGAACAGACGTGCTTGGACTCGTTGGTGAGTGAATATTAACGTCGCACTGTTCGGCGACGGACCACGTAATTTTGAACCAGGGTCAAGTGACGTGGACAACATCTGAGCTGGCGCCCCCTCTCCTAACTACCACACCAACGGGAGGACGTTTCAGCTCTCGACAGATTTAACGTGCATCGCTGCCCTACACGGCGGGTCTTTAGTGTTGAGTGATTATTAACGTCACACTGTTCAGCTACAAGAGGGCTTTTGGCGACGGATGATGTAATTTTAAACCATGGTCAAGTGACGTGGACGACACCTGAGCTGGCACTCCCTCTCCTAACTGCGTTAACGGGGGTCTTTAGTGGTACTGGGCTCGAACTCATGACATGCCTGCTATGATCCGATACCCTTACCTCTGGGCTACCGCAGCCGTTGGTGTGAGTGAAAGGAATCCTCCAAGACGAATTCGTTTTAAATTTGAGGATGGAAGGGATTTCTGAAGGACATAAATCGGTGGAATTGAGAGCAGTAAAGTCACAACTTTTTTTTTGAAGTTATACTTCTTTTGGGGCGTTAGAGAAATAGAATGAGGGTGAATTTTTACGATGCGCGCGCACACCGTCACGGATGCGAAATTGCTTTGTCCAGAAATATACAAAACGGGACAGATCATTACCGCCTTCAGAATTCTCAGGAAAATATTTCTCTTCACTTCCCTGAAGAAGGGGAAACCCGAGTTTGAACCGGAGATCTCTCAATCTGCAATCGAATACTTTACAACTGAACTATACACCCCGTGTCAGTGAACCTTTGCTTTGCGTTCCGTAGGAACGGATACGAAAATGCTTTGTCTAGAAATATGAAGAACGGGACACAGATCATTGCCGCCTTCGAAATTCTCAAAAAAATATTTCTCTTTACTTCCCCGAAGAAGAGAACATCCGGGATTAAACCGAGGACCTCTCAATCTGCAGTCGAATGCTCTACCATTGAGCTATACCCCCACGTCAGCTAACCTTTGCTTTGCGTTCCTAGGAACGCATACGAAAATGCTTTGTCTGGAAATATACAGAACGGGACAGATTAGTCCCGCCTTCGAAATTTTCAAAAAAATATTTCTCTTCACTTCCCTGAAGAAGGGGGCACCTTGGTTTGAACCAGGGACCTCTCGATTAGCAGTCGAATGCTGTACACCTGAGCTATACCCACCGCGTCTGCGAACCTTTGCTTTGCGCTGATTTGTGACGTCACTACTAGAAGGTAGAGATCGTCCCTCGCTTACGGAGCTTTTCTGATGCATTTGTTTGAACACTTTTTGTTATTAAACCAAACATACTTACAGGAAATTTTTAAAAATAGTAAATTAATCTTTAAATTGTGTTTCATGTACATAAAACAAAAGAGTAAATATTAGTTTACCTATTTAAATAACAATTGCAAGTATATGATTATAGATGTATTTACTACGAACGCATTGCGCGATGAACTTAAACACATTTATTACATTGTAGAAAATTATAAGAGCCTTTTGTATTCGTATATTTATTTTTGAAGTTATTCTTATTTTTGGGCGTTAGGGAAAAAGGATGAGGATAAATCTTTACGATGCGCGCGCACACTGTCACGGATGTGCACGCATATCATCAGGACACCGGTGCGCGCGCACACACCGTTGTCTAATATTTTAACAAGCCACTTTTTGGTGCTATGGGACTGATATTTGGGGATCGGAATAACTATTGTTATAAACCATATCTGTTGGGACGCATCCCCCTCTAGAGCTTTATGGCCAATATCTCGACACCCGAGAATCACAGTCCATTAGGACCTGGCTCATTCGATCCCTCTCTATCTGCTCTTTCAGTTATTATAATTTCATGCTCATAGGGCTATTTCTTCCATAGTTTTTAACTGTCTTAAACTTTTTAAATTTGTTTAAATTCACAATATCTTGGCTCCTGTTCGAGTCTCGGACTCGAGATTTGAACCACGTGTTCCACTCGTCGAGACCCATCCAGTCATCTGCTTCATTCCCATTGTGTAGGCATGGGGAGGGCTTAAGCACTAAAATATCATGCTCCTACGTTAATCCTATGGGATCTGGAAAAAATTTTAGCCCCTAAGGAATTGAGCTTGGAACTTGATTTTTGGAGGTCCGCAATATTTTCGTATTAGCGCGAGCTTTACGTGGAATTGGCCCCCTCCCCCCTACAGAGCTTTCCCAAAAATAACTTGAATCCTGTGCCACCTTGGTTGACCTCACCGGCTGGATTCAATTGTTCTTCCTATGAACATCCTAGATATATTTTTTCAGGACCACATAGCCCCATTTCTTTACCCATAATTAACATTTTTTAATTATTTTTAAGTTATAATTTTTTTAAAATCCCGCATAGCTCCGATGATTTTTGAGATTCGTTAAAGAAACTCGGACCATAGGTTTTCCTCGTTGAGCTGTTTCATCTGTTATAATTCGTGTGTAGATAGTGGGCTTAGGGGGTGGGCGGTATCACTAAAATTAGAATCCTCATGTTTTTCTTATGGGATTCGATCTTTTGATGCGCAAAAATATTAAAGAGATAGACGGATGAAACTTTGGGATCACCTACTACTCTGTGTATCGCCCCATTTGCAACTACAGACTCAGGACCGGTTATAATTGATTCCTCTTGTGTTTGCTCACAACCAGGCCCAGTTTGGAGTTGCTGGGTGCCCTGCTTCTATTTTATATAATTGTTTTATATGTTTTAATTATTTTAAAATGACCGTAACTCGGGAGCTCTTCAGGCGGATGTCTTAATTTTTTGAAGAACGATTCTTCCCACCGAGACATTAAATATGAGGTCTCAGATGTCACATTCGATTCTCTTCATCTCCAGATACAGTCTGATGCCCCCCATGTTATTGGTCCTATTGTCCCTGTGTGGGGGTGTTTGGATTTATTTAAATCGTGATTATCTCAGGTTTGGCTAGTCCGATTGACTAAAGGTTAGTATCGTTCAACTCTGCTCATGACCACCTTTCGTCCTTGGCCCGGCTTGCCCTGCTAAAGATTTTTAGAAAGATTTTAATCTTGTTACGCCAAATAAGTATAACTTCTTACGTGCGTACATAAGTACACACACACTTTTTTTTTTGATTCGCCATCAACAATTTCGATACAGTGTACCCCGACATGGAAAGGAATCCACTGGCCATTCATGGTGCTCCCCTGCCAAAGCTCTAATAATTTGGAAATGATATTCTAACACAGTTCTTATCCATAATCTTAAGGTAATTTTTTAAATATTGGATGGACCTTCTATTGGCCATCAGGGGCGTAGTTACCACCGTATCAATGATACGAGGCTCCCAATCTCATAATGTATCAGTGAAAAATTGTAAAACGTTAAAAGACCCCCAAGAAAGTATCTCCAAGGAATTTTGGATGCAAAGCCCACTCAGCTCAATGCTGCCCACCACGACCTAAATTCTTTCTCTATCTTAACAGATAGCATAATCAAGGATTTTGCTGATTTCGATGTTCCGATCTCTAAAGACAGTGAAATCGTCGAGGTTTTCGATACAGCATTTAACCCTCCAAGCGGTCTGCACGTAAAATCCCGTCATTCCAGAGATGCTTTTTCTGCCTTCAAGCAAAATGTCATGATAACTGTAACTGTGAATGTGTGTACTTGTGTTAACTGTGTATTGTAACTATATATCATTGCTTGTGTTGTTGCTGTTGTGAGATGACGTTGTCATCTCATGTTTAAAAAAAATAATTTAAGAAGCTTCGTGCAAATGTTCTAAAGAACATTCTGAAACCAACAAACATAACATGGTGTCAAAGTTTTAGCGATTATATCGGATTGAAAAGATATTCGTGCTATGGAAGCCTTCCGACCCCCTGCCCCGCTGCAATTTTCACTGGGAAATGTGAAGGAAAATGGGGGAAAAGGGAGTTATCTGCTGGCAACAAAAAAAAGACGATCGAACAGATAAAGTAAAAAAGAACCCCTGTTGAACTTTTGGGCAGTGAAGGACTTGAAAAAACAAACCTTCAAGTTAGAATCGAAAGCGAACTTTTCGGAAGTTCTTAAAAAGTTTGAAGAATATTGCTCACCATGACAAAATGTTTTTTTATGGCGTTAAAATTTTTTTTTCATGCGCCCAACTGGAGGGCCAAAACTTGAGACATATGTCCTCGCTAAGACTTTGCATTCACGTGCGGGGTTGCAGAGCAAGAAAACGGATTGATTCGAACCGCATCGTCTTGGGAATTAAAAACAGCGGGTTACAAAAAACGGCTCCCGCGAGAAAATAACATCAGTGTTGAAAAAACGTTTAAATCGTCCGGGCAGCTGAAGCGAGCCGGGAACAAATCGAAATATGAAGCCGTAAAACCATAATAAACTTCGTGAAGGAAAATCAACAAGCCTAAAACCCAGTACAACTGCAAAAATGTGGACGAAAAAACAAAACCTCGGGGTGTCAGCGTTCGGGGAAAAATTTTGCCAAATGCAAAAAGAAAAACCATTTTCCTTGTTTCCCGAATACAAAGAAAATTCATGAAATGAACGTTCCCGAAAATGAACTGGTTTATATTGATTCTGTGAAAGAAAAAGGGGAAAATAAATGTGCAATGAAAAAAAATTACAGACTCTAATTTTAAAAATGTAGAAATGGTAAGTGAAACTCGGGATAAAAAAGTTTTTAGATGTAAATAATAAGTGCTTTGATGTAAATTTCAAAATGGTCTGGGCTAGTAAATATTTTGCCACTTTGTTTTGGTATGTTTAAAAATTAAAAAAACTTAGTAAAAAATAATATATCTCTAACTACATATGGTAATTTTAATTTAAAAAAAATGGTTCCCCTTTTTTAATTGCTCTACTGATAAATTCAAAAAAAGTTCCTTTGCTTTCTATGTAGTAAATGTAAAATCAAAAATATTAGGGGGAAGAGGTTGTAAGGGAAATTAAAAAATTTTTAAAAGAAATTTGGGTATTGAATGTAGTATAAGTAAAATGAGTTTTAAGCAATATAAAAATATATTTACTGGGGTAGGGGATTTTTCCAAATGAACCATATACATTACTTTAAAAAATAATGCTGACCAGTAATTCACCCACCAAGCATGTTCCTCTGGCCAGCCGAAATTAAAATCTCTAAATAGATTAGAAAAAGAAGGAATAGTGTCAAAAGTTAATAAGCCAACTGATTGGGTGCAAAGTTTAGTCATTGTAGAAAAACCCAATGGAAATTTAAGATTATGTTTAGACCCTAGAGATCTTAACAAAGTAATTAAAAGAGAACATTATATCAAATTCCTTGTACAGATGATATCATTAGTAGATTAGAGGGCAAGAAAATATTTTCAGTTGTAGATTTGAAAGATGGTTTTTGGCATGTACCTTTAGATGAAGTTAGCTCTGAAATTTGTACATTTAATACACCTTTTGGAAGGTACAAATTCAACAAAATGCCATTTGGTATAGTTTCTGCACCTGAAGTATTTCAGAAGAGAAATCAAAAGCTTTTTGGAGATATTGAGGGAGTAGAGATTTATTTTGATGACATTATTGTTGCAGGATGTGATGAGGATTCACATGATGCAATTATGTCTAGAGTTCTTAAAAGAGCCAAATTGTTAAATATAAAGTTTAATCCAGATAAACTACAATATAGGGTGTCTGAGGTAAAATATGTAGGTCAAATTATATCTAAATCAGGTATAAAACCTGATCCAGATCACATAAAAGCAATTGTTGAGATGCCAACACCAAAATCAAAAACTGAAGTTAGGAGATTGTTGGGCATGATGAATTTCTTTCAAAATTTATACCCAATGTATCTAAAGTTACTGCTCCATTAAGAGAAATCATTCATGAAAATGTAGAATTAATTGGGGAAAAGAACAAGAATTGTCCTTTGTAAACATTAAAGAATTGTTAGCTAAAGCTCCAATTTTAAAAGTTTTTAGTGTTAATGATGAAATAGTAATACAATGTGATAGTTCAAAAGATGGGCTAGGATCCTGTTTAATCCAAAAAGGTCAACCGGTATCATTTGTCTCACGCAGTTTAACAAACAGTGAGAAAAATTATTGGCAATTGTTTTCTCATTTGAGAAATACCATAATTTTGTATATGGACGTAAAGTTGTACAGAGTGACCATAAGCCCTTAATGGCAGTTGTTAAGAAACCTATTCATAAAATATCTTCTAGAATGCAAAGAATGATTTTAAAATTATTAAAGTATGATTTTGAAATAAATTATGTACCAGGTAATCAAATGTTTCTCGCTGATACTTTATCACGAGCATTTCCTGTTAGTGAAACTGTAAGGGATGATCCTGAAATGCTAAATATTGTGCTTACTATTTCAAAACATTTACCCAAGAGTGAAAAGATGTGACATAACCATCTGTCGATAGCTATGTCGTGATTGTGACATAGCCATCTGTCGATAGCTATGTCGTGGGGGTTCCGCGTAAGTTAGAGGTGTGGGATTATCGGAAGGATGAGACATTCTATAATTCTTAATATGACTTTTATTAAGAATTTAACTTAAATTACTTATATAACGAACAAACTTACATTAAGTGAGAATAAACCAAAGTATGCCGATTTACTTAAGTCAGATCGCGCAATTAGATCACTTATCAATATAACTAATTATCTCCTCCTAATCTCAATTCAATATTAAACTAGTGTTCAGAATATAATCCTCCTACCTTGGTTGAAGGCTCAACGCTACTGATACGTTCAGGTAGACTTATGTACTCGTGTGCAATAGTTGCTCCTTTTATATATTAGCGAGGGTGGGCGTCTCCGTGATTTTTGAGTAGACCGTCTAAACGCACTTCCAACTGTTCCACACTAAGCTTTCTCTAAGATTGCCATCTTTTCTCACTAAACTTTTTATCCTTTTAAAGGTTATCTTATTTACATTGTTGCTACGTTTTTCCTCTTGGAATTGGGTTGGAAAAGTTTTGCCATTAATCGTGGCCGTCAAAGAACGTAGGAGTTATGTTAGAAGAAGAACGCGAGAGATGTCACAACCCCCTCCAAGAAGAAAAACGTGATTTATTTAAGGGTTCTCAACACCCTTAATAAATTACGTGCCTAAATTTTCATTTTTGAATCTCCTCGCTTTCTAAGTTTTATTTAAATTTTAACCTTGAATCCTCGTTTTAACTTCTATAATTTCCAATATTTAACTTAACTGTAATTTTCATTATTCATCATTATTCATCTTAGAATTAAATGTAATATTCAACTTAATTTGAAATTTAAACTCGTGACAGATACACAATAAATTTTACTCCATTAACTAGGCCAACATTTTTGTTGTTTAATAATGGTATATTCTCACTTTTTACACATATGTACTTAACTCTATATTTAACGCAACTTAAATATTCTAAAGAAACATTCCACGTTCATTTTTCCTGGGTGTGCAGACCCAAACTCTGCGTCAGGACAAACATTAACCCGTGAGCTGGGAGACCGGCTCCACTGCTCCGAGTTGAGGCTACATATCAGCTATGGAACACTACTTTCAGGGTCTGTCACCCTGAAATAAAAACTCTTTAAGTTACTTTGCCCCAAATCTATATATTTACATAATACCAATAAGTTTCACACTTTTTATGCATTATATATCATTTGTAAATCACAATAAACTTTCATTTCCATCCCGCATCTGGCTCCATAAAACTCCCAATGAGCCGCGCAGCGCTGTTAATATTATTGTTAGTACCCTGACTATGCCGCGTTTCCCTGAACCAGATGCATCTTAATACGGAACAATACAACAACATATATATACATACACACTATACAATTACAAACATTTTTCAATAAACCATTAAAACAAATAACCAAAGGAATTGTCGCATCTCACGAAGTCATACATCGAAGTAAACAAATACATAATTACAATTGTTTTCTCCAATACTAGAGAGGAAAATTTTTACAAGTCAAAAGTTCAAAAAAAAATATACACTCATTGTAGTGTCAACTTTTGCTTGGATTATTCCTTGGACTTTCCTCTAACTCACGTTTCACCGCAGATCTTTTTTCCCATATTGTGACTCATTTTATCTTTGATGTACCTTTTCCGAACTACTCGTTTCCTGACGTGAACTAATACTATCTTGGTGACCTGTTCCTAACTCGACCTCGTCACATTTCCTATGACGATATATTCTTATTTGATCAACATTAACAGTTAATCTTTTTCCTGACTTCCATATTACAATATTATTATTATTTCTTACTTCTAATATTCTATAGGGACCTTCAAATTTTTGTTTAAATTTGGAACAGATTTTATTAGCTGCTGAACTTAAAGGGAGTGTCTCTAATAAGACCCAATCATTTATCTTAATTCGTATATCCCGTCTTCGTCTATTATATCTTTCCCACCTTTCCTGCTTAGTTTTCGTACTTAGTCTAGCTTCATTAAAGACTTTTTCGATATTTCTAACTGTAAATTCCGATCCATCTGAAATCATTACTAATTTTTGAAATGGGGTAATCAATTTTCGACCCAAAAATAACTCCGCAGGGTTTTTCCGTTGTTTCATTCACTGCCGTACGAATAGCGTAAGCAAACTCACGTAAGAATTGGTCCCAAGTATCGTGTTGATCATTAACATAATTTGCAATCATTTGCACTATATCTCGATTAACTCGTTCAGTCCTATTTGCTTGTGGCCTATATGCAACAGTCTTCACATGCTCTTCACTTAAATGTTCAAAAATTTCGGATATAGATTGGGGACCGTTATCACTTATTAATTTTATTGGAGCTCCAAAACGCGATATAAAATTATAAAAAAAAAATATCCGCTATTATAAAACCCCCCTTTTTAAGGTATAATTTCAGCCCATTTTTCTGAAATGATCGGTTATTACTAAAATATATCGATTACGTCTTATTCTCGATATAGGATACGGGCCTAACAAATCTAACGTAACTATCTCATTTGGATAATTTGATACAATCGGATTTAATCGACCAGCTGGTAACGCGTTTTTATAATTATTAACTTGGCACATATGGCATGTAGAGACATATTGATCAATAAATTTTCTCATATACGGGAAATAACAAACGTCCCGAATTTTATGATAAGTTTTAAATCTACCCAGATGTCCCGCAATTGGCTTGTCGTGAAATTCTCATTATTTCATTCCTTAAACGGTGGTATTCTCAATCACGAGTTAACCTCGGGTTATCCCCGAATCGGAGGTAACTCGCAGATTGTGTGTGTGTGGCGAAACATCATTATTCTCAACTGCGGATCGCGCCAAATCCACGGATTATTCATCCAAAGGTAACCCGCCGATTTCGGAGGGTAACTCGCGGATTTCGATCATGCGAATCTGTTTGTAAACAATAATGGATGGATTTATCGGAGCTTCTTTTTTTTGCGACTCCTTTTTCATGTTTTTAAATTTGTTTTGAAGCTGCTGCCCACTTCGTTTACATAGGCTGGCTGCATTGAAATCCACCGTCAAACTATCCCATGCTTCTTTTTTCTTGCTAAAAACTGCGTTGGTAATTTTGCAGTTTATTATGCATTTATATTTTTCTACAAGATTTAATAACAATTCCATCTCCTGAACTGAAAAGTTGCTTTTCGACATAGCAAAACAAAACAAGAGATATACGTCAAACAAAAAAAGCGTGTTAAAAACAGCCGATCGAATGTTTCGCGCCAAGATATAACATAAAATGTAAACAATATGTCACGGGATTATCAGTGTCCAATCACAACGACTGTAACATCTTGCCCACGCATAACTCACGGATTCGGTAATCGTCAGTTCGGGAATAAGAAAGGAGAATTATCCGCGAGTTATCGGCGAGCGAGGGTTACCCAATCCGCGAGTTATCTTTTCAATAACTCGCGATTGAGAATACCACCGAAAGACTTTGGAATGTATACACGCATTTCACTTAACGACATTGCGTGTTTCGCATAAAATAACAAGCCTTCAATTAGACGGAAGTCGTGGGACCAATTCTCACATATCGTCGCATTAACAGAGTTATCTTCCGGGTTTTCTAAATATCTATAGATATGACCTAATTCTGGGTCATGCTTTTGTTCTGTTATTAACTGTTCCCGCGAAGTAAGTACTAAATCTCTGATTATTGCACAATTAACTTTTTCTCCTATTATACTTTCCACAGGATTTTGCGATAAAACATTAGCCACAATATTTAACTTCCCTTCTGACCCATCAACGTGCAAATTCCCTTCATCTACCTCATTATCTTCAACTAGCGCGAATCTGGAATTGCCAACGTTTTCTGATCAAAATCTAAAACGATCCTTGATCCACTTATAAAATCAACACCAGAATACATGGGTATTCCAAATCCGTCAACACATGAAACGACCAAGGTTTTTCGAATTGCCTGATGCGAATATTCAATTCTACAATTCCTATATTTTGGCATTTCGCTCCCTGTGCTGTGATTACCTGGGCTCGCGATTTTTTAACTTGTTTATAAAAAAAATATTTTTTATATACTTCTTCCGATATAAATGATTTATCTGCTCCGGTGTCCCATAGCGCTTTCAAAAATGTGTTATTTAATAAAATAGGAACGTGGGGAAGCTCTACGGGTAATATACATATCGGAGAAAGCTTAATTGGTATATCCCCTGCCGATTAATTTTGAGGATAAACTTCCTTAACTTTTACAACATTCAATCGTCCCCTTTGCATCCTATCGCCTTGACTGAAATTTTCACTCGAACCCCTATTTCTACTGTCCTCTCTATTAAAATTATCATTTCGATCATTTCGAAATTGGTATCCCCTTTCGTTGAATCTCTGATCATCATTCTGAAATCTATTCCTCCTCTCGGACCACCTATTACTTTGACGGCTATTCTCATAAGTACCTCTAAAATCATTTCTGCCATTATTTGGTCTACGCCCAACCTCAGAATTTCTCCAGTTTCTGCGATTAGCATCAAAATTAGGCATCCTATGCGCGTTTTGACCCCGTCTTTCCACATTATCACTATTCTGCGAACCCCTTTTTAATTTGTAAGAATACCTCTCTTCAAATTTAGCCAATATTTCCAAAAGTTGTACCGTGTTCTGCGGATTGCGAACTTCCACATAGTCCTGGACTTGTGGTTCGAGTCTAACAAAAATGTGATCAACCAATTCCGCCTGCGACATCCTTAGCTCTAAACTCTTATGTATTTTTAGCAAATCGTAAACAAAGTCTGTTGGTTCCTGATTTCTTCCCTGCTGTGACGCGAAAAACCTAGCCTCCAATTCTTTCTTATTTTTGATTGCGGGAAAAGCTTTCGCTAATTCAGCCTTTAGCTGCGCGAAATCCGTGGCTGTATCTTGCACTAGCACCGATCCAAATATTGAGTACCAATCTTGAGCCCTTCCCCTGAGATGACTTTTCAAATAAGCACATGACAGATTACTTGGTATTTCAAGTAACTGTATTTGATTATCTATAGCCTCAAGAAATTCAGTGACATTCTCAGACCCGGAAAAACACATTTCAGGTAAAATACCAAATCCTCCTGCATTACCTAACCCAGAATTATAAATGTTAGGGCGCCATTGTGACATAACCATCTGTCGATAGCTATGTCGTGATTGTGACATAGCCATCTGTCGATAGCTATGTCGTGGGGGTTCCACGTAAGTTAGAGGTGTGGGATTATCGGAAGGATGAGACATTCTATAATTCTTAATATGACTTTTATTAAGAATTTAATTTAAATTACTTATATATAACGAACAAACTTATATTAAGTGAGAATAAACCAAAGTATGCCGATTTACTTAAGTCAGATCGCGCAATTAGATCACTTATCAATATAACTAATTAGCTCCTCTAATCTCAATTCAATATTAAACTAGTGTTCAGAATATAATCCTCCTACCTTGGTTGAAGGCTCAACGCTACTGATACGTTCAGGTAGACTTATGTACTCGTGTGCAATAGTTGCTCCTTTTATATATTAGCGAGGGTGGGCGTCTCCGTGATTCTTGAGTAGACCGTCTAAACGCACTTCCAACTGTTCCACACTAAGCTTTCTCTAAGATTGCCATCTTTTCTCACTAAACTTTTATCCTTTTAAAAGTTATCTTATTTGCATTGTTGCTTCGTTTTTCCTCTTGGAATTGGGTTGGAAAAGTTTTGCCATTAATCGTGGCCGTCAAAGAACGTAGGAGTTATGTTAGAAGAACGCGAGAGATGTCACAAAGAGACGTGTACAATTTAAAAAAGAAACTGAATTAGATCCAGAATTACAAATAGTTGTTAAATATATCAAAGAGGGTTGGCCTAAATCTTACAAAAATGTAGACAATAGTGTAAAAACACATTATAAAATTAAAAGTAACATTTATATTCAAGAAGGGTTGTTATTTAGCAATGAAAAACTAATTGTACCTTATAGTTTGAGAAAGGATATGCTACAACTAATTCATGAGGCTCACTTTGGGATTGAGGAATGCAAGAAAAGAGCTAGAGAAATAATGTATTGGCCAGGGATGAACTCTGACATAGAAACATTAGTATCACAATGTGTAATATGTAAAAAATTTAAAAAAGCTAATAGTAAAGAACCATTAAAACCTCATACAGTTCCCTATAGACCCTTTGAAAAGATAGGAGATATAATGGATTTGGGTAATACAAGTTATCTAGTTGTAATAGACTATTATTCAAAATGGATTGAAATTGCTGAACTTGTAAATAAGAGTGCAGATGAGGTAATAATTAAACTTAAAACAATTTTCTCTAGATTTGGTGTTCCAAATATTGTAGTATCAGATAATATACCATTTAATAGTTATATTTATAAAAGTTTGCAAATGATTGGGATTTTAATTATGCATTCATTAGTCCTCATTACTCCCCAAGTAATGGAATGGTTGAAAAAGCAGTAGGAATTTCTAAAAGCATTATGAAAAAGGCAAGGGAAGATAGACGAGATTATTTAGTAGGTTTAATGGAGTATAGAAACACCCCAATATCAGGTCTTGACCTATCTCCAGCTCAAATGATGTTTAATCGTAGATTAAAAACAAAATTACCAATCTCGAATAAATTGTTAAATGCTGAATTATTTTAATAACATTCGAGAAAAGTTAATAAAAAAGGGAAAATGTTCAAAAAAGGGACATTCTGATAAAACTGCTCATCTATTACCTGAACTTGGCCCGAAGATAATGTCAGAATACTAAATTTTAAAAACAAAACTTGGGAACCGGCTAAAATAGTTTCAAAGCATAAATTACATCATAGGTCATATTTTGTTAAAAATCAGTCTGGCAATATTTTAAGACGTAATAGAGAAAACATATAAGAAAATCAAACACACCCCTTTAATATAAGAAACAGATCCAGACATAAGTACTTTCAATTCTGATTCAGGTAATTGTAAATCCTCAAAATATACAGAACTGTAAAGAGTCAGATTGTAATGTACAAAGAAGAAGCAACGTATTTGTAAAACCACCATCTTATTTCAATGACTATGTTATGTGATTAATAACTTAAAGGGGATGTCATGATAACTGTAACTGTGAATGTGTACTTGTGTTAACTGTGTATTGTAACTATATATCATTGCTTGTGTTGTTGCTGTTGTGAGATGACGTTGTCATCTCATGCTTAATAAAATAATTTAACGAAGCTTCTGATGCAAATGTTCTTAAGAACATTCTGAAACAAACAAACATAACACACAAGATTCCCAAAAGCGGCCGAGCCGCATTCTTAAAAATACGGCTCAACCGCTTTTGAGAACCCCATCTGACGGCAAAAAAATTCGTGCGGTGCATTTTCGAAGCATCTCCAGAATGGCAAGACTTTACGTGCAGACCGCTTAGAGGGTTATTATCTTTATCGAAGGTGTCCGAATAGATACTACCCGTATCTGATCTGCTACCATCTGTATAAACATGAAGGCCTGGGTAGAAATACTACTAATGACTTAAAGAGAGCCATTTACTTAAAAAGAACCGGAAGTCGATCATCTTAGGTAATATGAATCAATTTCTCACGGGAAACAACATGGTTTGGAGCCTTATAACTAAAAGACAAAGCTGCTTCATTATATTAAAATTGATAAAACTTTCTTTTCACGCTTTACTCTTAGTGGGTCGCCTAACTTTAGACGTCGATTGTTAGTACAATTAAAAAAAAAGGGAAAAGTCCTATTAACTCTTTCATGCTTAATGGTACATATGTTGTACTACTAGTTATTCGTTTGTGTGGTGGTACATAAAACGTACCACTTGTCTGAATGCTTCAGAAATTGATGCTAGGGGTACATTCTCTGAACCACCACAAAAGTTAATTCCTAGCAGTTACTCAAGTTTACAACAGTCAGAAGCTAATTGTGTGCAATGAGTTTATGCAGTTGTACATTCTTTGATCAGCTATCAGTTTGTTGAGTGGTATTTTTTGGAACTGACTGTGTTGTGTGTTTTTAAGTGTAAATGAAAGTGATTCTTGTGATATTTGATACAAATCAGGTAAGTACATACATTATGTAACTGAATAAGTCAATATTACAAATAATTAGTACCTCACATGCGCATTTCTAGTATGAAAATATGAGAGTCCAAAAGATGTACCACCCCGTTATTGAAGGCCATCTTCTTTACAAATACAAATGCAATTGCCTTATTTTTTCCCAATAATATTGTGCAAGATAGATTTGTTGTAAGCTTCATTTTTTAAACAAAAATAATACTTATTAAATAATAGTACAGACAAAATTACACAAATGTCTTGAATGAGCTATAGCTCACGTGTTTAGGAAAAAATTAATACGATTAATACTCTTATTATATATGTTGACTAAATAAAAACTAGGTAAAAAAATAATGTAAAGAACAGAATATTTAAAATAAAAACTAACATTAGGTAAACTAGGACTAAACTAAAATTAAGCTTACAACATTAGATTAGGAAAAATTGGAAATGTTTTAATACATAGGAATAAGATAAAGTGTATTTATTTATTTATTTTCCCAAGTTTAAAGCAATCCAAGTTCGTACAGAATGGATGTGTTGAGTCTATAAAGTTCCATTGTGCTTAGGGAAGAAAAAAATCATGTTTCCAGAACTATCATGCTGCTTGAAGTGTGGTGTTACAAAATATGTACCACCTATTTTTTTAAAACTTTGGACGCCCTATATTTGAAAAAGCGTTTAATATTATTAACATGTACCAGCTTTTGTTCAATAATTAGTTTTGTGAGGTTTATCTAAAATATTTGTAATTATTTCCGTCTAATGTATTACTTTTGTCAAAAATTCAGCGCATGAAAGAGTTAGAGACCAAAGCTCATAATTTTTTTTTTTGTAGGAATTCACTTCGAGTGAGTGAATGAATGTTTAACTTTGTATACAACAAAGCAACGTAAAAATATTGGTAAAGGACCTAGCAAATTTGAATCCTTGTCGTGACGAGAACGACATCTGAGCTGGCACTACACAATAACGTGAGAATTTTGAGTCGAACAGATTTAACGTGCATCAACCCCTCTACATGGAGGGTCTTCAGTGGCACTATGATTCTAACACATGACACGTTGGCTATGAGTTCGTGACCATAACCATTTGTCGACCGCAGCAATGGGATCCACCTCGAATCTCGCCGAAAAAGGCTGGATGTCCCTCTTATGAAGGACCACATAGTTTGAGCAAATGTGGCTGAGATCCGTGATCACTGCAATGAGCTACACTCCGCAATTTCTTCAGGATGGCTGGTGAAGCAATTTGGAAAACTGGATATCCACCAGGGGCATAGCTACCACCGTATCAATGATATGGGCCAGGCTACAGGGGCCCCAACATGTGTAACAACAGTCTCACGAACAGGGCTTCCTTATCTAAGACAGGGCCCCGAAGGAATTTTGATACAGGGCCCCCTCATAGCTAGCTAAGCCAGTGATATTCACGTTCAAGGGTGGGGGAGTTTATTATGGACACACACACACACACATATATATATATATATAATATAAATTTCTTGATAGGGAAACTCTTTTGAATCAGTGGTTGAATCGTAAGCTAAGAGTTCCCATCTTTTCGCCCTCAATGAAAGGCCAATGCTGGGTTATATTTTCAGCACTTGCTCCTTTTTTTTAAGGTTTGTATTTTATTTAGATGAGTTTGAGCTGTTTCCCGTGAAAATGCAGCTTACATGAGAACAGTTTAAAATACTTTGTACAATATTAAAATTTTATTTTAAGAAAAAGGGGCTTCCATCCATTTTATTATATTATTTGTGAAGCAACAGTAATATAAGAGAACTTAAAATGGCAACTGCTTTAAATTGGCAACGAAAACAAACACACATCGTTGCAGTAGCTGTATTTGTTAACTTTTAATAATTCAGTATGGTTTCATATTATGCTGATAAAAAGTACTCTGATAGGGAAAGGTAAGAATATTAATTAATTTAGTGACCCGTGTTTATTTCTCTAGTATTTTCCAAATAATATTACAGAAGTTTTCTTCTCCTTCTCTTTTCATCTTTAGAAAAGAAGTGTAATCGGAAGAAGTTTCTATTGAAGTATAATTAAGCTCTTTTTTTTCACCCATACATTTCCTAATTAAAGAACGAATATGTCTAAAGTGTAGAATAGGTGGCCCCTTGGATTTGGAGATATTTATAAAGAAGCCAAAATGAATTCGGCTCTTCATTACTTCGGCTTTGCTTCATTACTCTCGGAACACATCGTTACATATAGGTAGTTTGGCGACTGATTCTGGTAACCAATAAAATTGGTTTCGCCAAGAGGCTTCCTATTTTACACTTCAACCATTTAAGTGAAAAATGTAATTCACCTAAGGTAATATTTCAAAACATTGGTTATAAAGTAAGGTATTTACTGCTTTTGTGAATAAAATACCCAAAAGTTTTTTAAATAGTTAGCCTAAATGAATGCCCTTCAATTACAATTGTTTAACTGACATTGTTGAATTTTTCTTAATTACTTAAATGTGGCAAGATTTCAATGTTGAAAAAGTGTTTGAAGAGATCTATATTGTGACATTTCCAATGGATTTTGTTATTTTATGTTTATATGTGGTAGCATACACAGACTTCTCTTATGGGGGTTACATTCTAAAAGTGCCAAAGGTTTACTCTTCATGGTGAAAATTAAGTTGGTACTTACGTACTATCGCAACAATGCCAGCCTTCAAGATAACTTGCCAAGTATGCAACCTCGTCTTGCAAGTGTTTGTGCTGAATTGGTAACCATGTGCTTAGTTTCTTATACTGTCGCCAATGCGGTTGCGATAATATGTAAGTACCATTAAGTTTGTTGGTCTATGAAAAGGGTTTTAACCCTCAAACCTCACTTGTGTATGCTACTGTTTATATGTAGTTAAGAAATCTTGCATGTTTATGTAAACAAATACTGTAAAAAAATAGATTTTCACAATTTTTAAACATATTTGTTTGCATGTTAACAGCAAGCATTCATTCTCAGTTGTATGAAGTGATTTATCATTTTCTGTACAGAAAGAAACTGAAATATTCCTATAGTTTTTTTCAACTTTTTATAGCTTCTTATACAACAAGATTCTGCAAAGAATTGACACTACGTTTTAGAAATCTATAAGTTAATCTTAATTTTGTAGAATAGGTGGTCAGTTGGCGATGGTCAGTTTTTTGGCGACAAAAGTTGTCGCCAAATCTATAGTTCTGATAGATTGCCAAATAGTATTTTCTAGCAAGGAGAGGACACGACTAAGGAAATTCATTTGGGGTCGAGACTTGGTGTAATGGTAGTACTCCTTTAGGGTGTTCAACCCTCAATGTGTAATTCTGCCGAATGGCCAGTCAATTCGGAGAAAAAAGCCTTTGAAATTCACACTTAGCTTTTATACAATTAAATTTCAATTTCCTCCAACGGTTTTGTAGCTTGGTTGATATATTGTCTGCATACTATGCGGGAGGTCTGGTTGATTCGATCAGTATTTTTTTTTTTTCATTTCATTTAATTATTTTAAAAATTAAATAAACTTACTTATGAAAGGTTTATTAAATATTACATGATATTTTATGTAATTATTTTGTATTTTATAAAGTAAAAACAAATAAATTAAATTAAATAATTAACAATTAAATAATTTAAATTTATTATTTAAATTATTTATTAAAATTATTAATAAAAATATTTAAAATTATTATTAATAAAAATTAATTAAAATAATTTTAATTAAGATTAATTAATTATTAATTTATTATTAAAACTTATTTATTTTAAAATTATTTATTTATTATTAAAATTATTTATTTATTATTAAAATTATTTATTTATTATTAAAATTATTTATTTATTATTAAAATTATTTATTTATTATTAAAATTTATTTATTATTAAAATTTATTTATTGTTAAATTATTTATTTATTGTTAAATTATTTATTTATTGTTAAATTATTTATTTATTGTTAAATTATTTATTTATTGTTGAAGTGATTATTAATTTATTATCATGTATTGAAATGATTATTAATTTATTATTAAAATAATTAATTTTTTAAAAATTATTTAAATAAACTTTTTAAAATTATTAAAATTTATTTATAAAAAGGACTTATTAAATGTTTTATAAAATAATTAAATTAATATATGAAAAAGACATATTTTTTATTATATTAATTATAAAATTAATTTAATAATATATTTTATAAATTATTTTATATTATTTGTAATATTTTATTTATAGTATATTTTTTTTTATTTCCCATTATAAAACTATGTGTAACTATTTTATGTATAATATCATTTAATATTTATTATATATTTTATTATAAATATTATTTATTAGTATAAAAATATATTTAATATAAAATTTAATATAAATATTTATATAGATGCAGTATTTTTTTTACTTTATAAAATACAAAATAATTACATAAAATATCATTTAATATTTAATAAACCTTTCATAAATAAATTTATTTAATTTTAAAATTACTGAAATGAAATGGAAAAAGGGGCCGCTGATGCGACAGCTTTGCATTAGTATGCAGACATATATCAATTAACTCAAAATGGTTAGAAGAAATTGAAATTTAATTGTATAAATCAAAGCATGAATTTCAAAGGCTTTTTCTCTAAAATTGCTGGCCATTCAAGCGGAATTACATTGATGGTTGAACACCCTAAAAGTACTACATATTACCGTCTCAACCCCAAATGAATTTCCTTAGTCATGCCCTCTCCTTGTAAGAAAAACCTGTAATACAGAGAATTACAAATGCTTTTAAGATTATTAAAGTTTTAATCTGTTATTTTCTTAAAAATTAAAGAAAAAGGTGTATCTTTTCTTAGAAGAGAAGTTCCTCTTTAGGAAATAAACCTTTTTCATGGCTTCAAGAAAAAGAAACAACAAATAAGTCCGATTGCTTTATATGTGCATTTTTCTTCACATGAGCTCCACAAAGTAAGAATTGAATTGATTTTCATTTCTCGTCATCAAAATATGAAGCATACGTATCTTGCTTTCCTCAACCAGACATTCTTTTGTACAAACCATCTAATACCATGCACATTCATTTCTGTCTTTTAGCATTGCAAATATATTCATCACTCCAATCCTTTTTATCCAAATGCTTAGCATTCTTGCATAACATACATTCAATGTTTCTAGTAATCAATCCTTTATCGATACAACACTACACCACATACATGCTATTCAGGATAATTTGAAGAAACAAAAGCATAACAGAAAAAAAATTCTGAACAAACAAATTTCCTAAGAAAATTTTTTAATTAAATTAATAATTCTAAATAAAAATGAATATACTAAAATGGTTAATCTGAAAATCTTCTGTCTTTTTAAAAACATCTGCATACTTTTAATAATGAATTGCGGTAAAGTGCATGAAACACGTGACCTTATCGGAATAAGACCGCATTTTTGAAAGCACAAGGGTTGCACTTGCGTAGCTAATAATGAGTGGGCACTGTATTAAAACTCCTTGGGGGGCCCTTTTTAGGAAAATAAATAAAACTGATCACATTAATAAAATTTATTTGAAAGTGTCAAAATATGGCACATGTTGTTCCCTTGTAGCTTGAGGGCTCTGTATCATTGATGCCAATGTAGATAATCTTATGTCCATGCAGGGTTGCCAAATTAAACAGTCTGTCAGAATGAATTCATTCTCACCATGGAATCTAGATAAACATTACCAAATCCTACTGATAACGTGTTCTAAACTCTATTCTTAAATTTTCATTCTTGAGTAAAAATTATTTATAATTCTGTAAACAAATCACTTAATTGGAACCTAAGCAATTCCTTTGGGTCACCAATTGAAAAGAAGAGTCACTTATGAGAACAGTATCACATCTGTCCTAAATAAAATTCAATCTAGCTTGCTGCAAACCATCTAAAAAACTGAATGTTGTAATGATTTATTATTGACATACTTCTCAAAATTAGATACAGAGTCAAGAATGAAATTATAATATCAAAACAATGTAATTATTTTGAAGAATATAACTTTTCAGAAATTTCTATAATATTTAAAATTTTTAATTACAGATGGATCTGTATCTATCCTGCTTATATAAACAGTAAGAAAACTAATGCAGAAGGAAGACGTATAAACAAAGAAAAGGTATGTTTGCGTCTTTTTTTATAATTGGTCAAGCTATTTTAGATTTAATTAATTTTTTAAATGAAATTTTTTTTTTCAAAATTTATTATAGTGATCATGCTTTTATTTTAAAAGATAAGTATTTATTAATTGAAGTTATTTTTTTATATGTAAATTTTTCAGTTTTGATTGTAAAATTTTGGAAATAAGTTAAAATTATTTATGAGTGTATATATGCTGTGTGTAAGAAGAAATTTTAGTACTGAAGCGGCCGAAGTAACAGAGTGCACCAAATTCTTGTTGGATGCTAGTGTTTGTTTTGTATCAACAAATGGCACTTCTATTTTTGTTGACATTTAATTTCTACTATTTAGATATAGATTTTTGCCCTCTCCTGTTTTCTATTTAATCTGAATTTCTAAGTATGAGATTGTAGGGATCTGAAATGAATCTGTTTAAGAAGGGATTATAATCCTGACTTTTCTAATCAAAAGAACATAAAAGTTTGTTTTAAAAGGTAAAATTATTATTGATGTGTAACCCTTTTCTCTAGATGTCATTGTTAAGCAATTGGTTATTTTAATTGATAAAATATTTCTTTTTGATAATATTTTAAAGCTTTATTTTCAAATATCTACTTGCACATAATCTTACTGCAATTAATTGTATATATTTTTTAAATGTAACTAACACCTTTAAATTTGAGAAATTAATATTTTAGTTGGCTAGCTAAAATTTATAAATTACCAAAAATTTTTTTTTTTTAATTTTAATGTTGTGATGTATGTGTGCAATCAATTTTTGTATCTAATTAAAAAAATTTAAGATCCTTATTCTTGCTAAAAGTATTTTTCTGAATTGAAATTGAAGTGACTCTTGGTGATCTGTAATTCATTTTTTTTATATTTGAAGAAAAAAAAATTATCTGTTTTGTATTGCTTTTATGGTGTGAGATTATGTGAAAAAGAACTTTTATTGAAAAAATCGCTTTTACAGTATGAAATTTTTTTCTTTTTGTGGTAGAATTTTTACATTTATATTTCAATCATGCATGGATTAGATTAAAAAGTTTTCCTCTGAGGTATTCTACACCTAGATTTTGTACATGGAATTCTAAGTCATACGAATAACTTCATAAATCTGGTCAGTAGTATACACATCTCTTATGTGTGTATGTGGGGAGACTTTCTAAAAACATATAGACAAAAGCCCTGAGGCATAATCTGTAAGGTAAAAATTTGTTGGTCTATAATCCCCCAAACCCCATCCTTGTGTACAGTACCACTGATCCAGGTGACAGGTTATTTTGTATTATGCATAAAAAAAATAAAGGGGAAGATATTGTATGGTAAAATTTTACAGGGGAAAAAAGGACAGTGGTATAATTTTGAATCATGTTTCGTTGAATTTTTTACCCACCAAGGTCAGGAAATAATTTTAATTCTCTTCATAAATCTATCACAAAATTTCCTACCGAAGGAAAAATGCAGATATCTCTTAAAAATTTAAAAAGGAATAATTAAAATTTGAAGATAATTTTTGTATGTAGTGTGGTACATATGCCTGTAACAAAGTTATTATCTATTTCCAGTAGGCTTTCACTTTTTCTAGTAGCTCTCAATTTTTTTGCAGTTATGTACTGTGACTTCTCCTAGATTCCTTTTGACTAAAATAATGAAATATAAAAAATAAGTTTTCTGAGATTATTATGACAAAGTACTTTTTTCATCTTTGAAATTATTTGCTAAGTCTTGATCTTTCTTCCATCCAAATATATTGTTTTTGTAAATAAGATAAGATATTGCAGTTGAGAAGATTATGATCAACATTATGAAATTATTTGATTCTTGTTGAAATACTAGATTAATACAATTTAAATACAAACAATACTACAATACATCAGTGGGGCTGCGGTAGCCCAGTGGTCAAGGTATTTGATCATGGCAAGCATGTCATGAGTTGTACCACTAAAGACCCACCGTGTAGGGCAGTAATGCATGTTAAATCTGTCAAGAGTTGAAACCTCCTCCCGTTGGTGTGGTGTGGTAATTAGGAGAGGGGGTGCCAGCTCAGGTGTTGTCCATGTCACTTGACTATGGTTCAAAATTATGTGGTCCATCGCCAAAAGCCCTTGTGTAGCTGAACAGTGCAACGTTAATATTCACTCACTCACACAATACATCAATGCATCTAAAACCACTTTTTATAACCCATTTATCATATTTTAATGTTTTCTTGCAGTGTGTTGAAAATCCTACTTGCCAAGAAATTAGAGATGTTTTAGATGCTGCATCATTCCAAATTGGTGTAGAGGTAATCTGCAATACAATTATTTTTTTTTTCTTGTTTTGGTATATCTCATGGTAAGATTCCTTTATGCATAAATAGTACATCTTATTAATAGATAAGCTATTTTTTTAACATTCAGTTAAATTCAACATCTGTGGAATTGAAATGTTATCACAATTTGTGATGATATACAGGGATGCACAACCTATGCCCGCGGGTCAATTTTGGCGCACGAAGCCTTTAAAGTTGGCCCGCGAATGTTTATTATAAAAGAAGAGTAATCTAAAATGGAATTGACTTTTGTTAATTAAACAGGGAAAAATCGTATGCAAAAATAGTTTTACAGTTTATTAAGTTTTTTTCAATTTATTACACTGCTTTTCAATGTTTCTTTCATCGCTATCTGGGAGTACAAGTTTTCGTATAGGAGAAGCTCGCGAATGTCATCACTGGAAGCTATTGTTTCTTGCATCCCATGATCTGGATGCAGAGAAGATTGAGGAACAAATGCGTATTCCCGCACGTGTGCTTAAACAGTCTCGATTCAAAATTATGCGTCAAAAGTACCTATCGAACTTACGTTTTTCTTCATCGTGAGCATTACCAATAATAACTTTAACTTCTGCTTAGCTGCAAAGAGCATTCTTTTAAACAACCCTGTGGTCTTGCTAGAAGATAGAGAGTTTTGAAATCGCTGTCACAGAATGGATCTGATATTCTTTTTTTTTGGGGTTTTCTTGATTTCCCGGTTTTTTCCATTTCTGGAAAATCCCTGGAATGGAATTGCCGGAAATGCATCAAAATTTCAAGTTCTTTTAAAAAAATATCAATAATTATTAAAAATAAGGAAAACAGCGTTTTTTCCTTCAATTTTCGATTCAGCTTCAACTAAGTAATTTTTAAATGTTTGTATTAAAAATGTATGCCATATAACTATTAATAAAACTGAAAAAGGTTTAAAAGAGTAAATTAGTGTAATTTTGTGAGGCAGACAGAATTTTTAAAATCTGCCTTTGTACTCTAATGAATTGACCAAGATTTGTTACCAATAACCCCATGTTGCTTAAATGTGGTAATAAACATCCAGTCTTGGTAGAAAATTAAGTTGATCAAAATTTCAAGAACCATCTTGAAAGCTTTAAGTGGTTACAGCAAATATTTCTCATTTTTCCCCACCTACCTGCACCATGTTGGTGCCTTTTTGAAAATCACTAAGCACATGCACTATATCTCCAATCACATTAATATAATTTGGTACACGAAAATGTGACATGTTTCTTAAGTAATTTTGGGGAGTTCTACCTATTTTAACTCATGGCTCTAGCTACCTATTTATAAACCAAACTGCTTAGAAAACTAGGTATAAGAAAGCATAGAACTTTCCTCACACCCATTATTTTAAGGTTACTTTTAAAATATTAGAAATAATTTGAGAAGTCATACATGGTTTCGTGGTAAAAATATTTATATTGGATTTATTAGTACACAATATTTTTATCCTAAATCATTGTATGTTTTATATTACTGACCATATTTTTCAATCAAATAAAAATTCTACATATTTAATATTTTCATTTTGTTTTATCAAATAGAAAAAGATATTCTAGAGTATGTTGCTGAAACTATTCCCAAATTAAAGAGCCGAATTCAGGGGAAGTCCACCGAACAATCTCAAAATGTCCAGAGCACCAAGAAAAGTAACAAAAAGAAGCGAAAGTGAACATGAAAGAAGCCTTCAGATTTCATTAACAGAATATTCTATTGTTTGCTTGAAATTTTTTAATACTATTTTCACTCTGAAAATTTAATAAATTTCATTTTGAGTTTCTCTAAAGAATCCAGAAATAATTTAATGATATTCTTTAAGCATTAATAAAATAACACTATATTATACATCCAATTAAAAATGTATGTTTAAAAAAGTATAGATTTCTCATGAAGGGGTGAGTAAAAAGAGGCTTGTTTAATTTAATTTCTTAAAAGGAAAAGTACTCATTCAAGAAATACATACATGTTCATTAAGTATTCTGAATTCCATGCATACCCGGTTTGACAAGTTAGATCTGATATATTCCTAAACATATAGTTAATCTGTAATCCTTTCTCAGTAAGTAAATTTTATATAATCAGTAATAAAAAAACTTAATCTAAAAAGATATTGGTTCATTGATCCATAAAAAGAATAAAATGCATCTAAATTAAGTTTTACTAGAATGTGAATTTAAAACTGATATAATTTATACAAGACAGATTATTGCATTTTCAAAATGCTGTTTTTATCTAAAACGAAAATTAAATTTGAAGAATACCTAATTAATTTTTTTGGGATGGTCAAAATTTATATTTCTGATTGAACAGCCTGAAATGTTGTGTAATCTGGTCTTTAATTTCAATACCATACATTTATTTTGCTGTAATTAGATTAACCAAGTTCTGTTATGAATTTAAATAAATAGTTTGTTTTAAATAAGAACCAATACAGATATAAATTTTTTTAAAAAAATTCTTTATTCATAACACAAAAGGGATGAATGCTTGTTAAATTTTCCTTATTGGAGTTTCCTTTAAAAAAAAGACATGTAAAAAGTTCATTTTTTATTTGACATAAATAAGAATGTACAACTTGTTCAACATCCACCCTGAAAGGTAAAAAATCTTTATTAAGTTTAAAGCATTGATAATTTTTGAAATTAACACATTCAAGACAAGGATTTTAAGTTTTTGTTATATGTCGAATATTATACATGTTTACAAATGAATATGCCTTTCCTTTTTGTGTGTATCTAATAAAATTTGTTTACAAATTCTAATTTGGAGTATTTTATAAGCAATAAGTACTGCAGGAATAGCCAAAATATAAGTTTTATTTATCTGAAAAATTTAAATAGCTAATTGTTTCTGCTATAAAAATTTTAGTATCTGCCTTTTGTTTCATTTTACAAATTTAGTTTAACATAATGCAATACAAAATGGGTGTTTAATATGTCAATACACATGAAGTTTATAAATGAATATAAATCAATGCATTCTACGTACCTTAACTAATCTTGCAACATACCAATCAGAATCAATTTCTACAGGATCAGAAATTTTGACACCTTCCTTTGTAACTACCCCAACAGTAAACTTTAAAAAACACAAAGCGTAAATTGATGGTATAAAAATATGCAATACATTAAATCAATGTTTTAAAACATGTCTCAAATGTATAATTAATCAGAAAGTTATAAGCATTGTATACAAATATCTTACTTTTTACTTGCAACATTTAAAGTATTATGATATAAGATATTTAATTCATTAATATGGTTAAAATGTTTGTTTTTTAAACAAAATGGGAATCACCGCTTTACAACAAAACGTAATACATTAAATCCTGTTTCTACATACTTAAAAAATAATAATGCTCAATATTTGAAAACATCAAACTACTACCATATAATTTTTTACATTAAAACAATAGTTTTGCCTTATTAAAGTATTACTTAAGAGAACGGTGAATACAAAAAAAAAATGAGTATTGTGAGATGCTTCTGAAATACTTGTTGTAAAATTGCCATTTAAATAAAAAATGATATAGTAGTTTATAAAAGAAATTACGAATTTTTACAGACAACACTATAGCAAACTATTATAAAAATTACTTGTAACCTTACCTTAGGAAATGACCTTCCATCTCTATAATACAAAACTCTTAGACACTGCTTCATCAAATATAGAGCTTCTTCTTCACTTAAACTTGAACTACTCTCAACTCTTGTTCGAAGTAAAGGCTAAAATTCAAATTGAATACATAAGAAAATCACTCCAGTATTTCTACTAATTAAAAATATGTATAATATCCAGTTTATATGTTTAGAAATGAGATGATGCATCTATAAAACAGTATATTATTATACTAATTTTTTTAAAAGTAAGAAATCTATTCACTTTTAAATGCAATCTATATCAAGATAGAATACCTGAGCCAAGTAGGCACCATAACCAGTAGCAATAGAAGGGGCTTCAAATGCTGTTCCAATTTTATCAACTAATCCCAAAAAGCTAAAAGAAAATGTAGAGTCATTTGAAAAGAATGAAAATATCAAGGTATCCTCCGTTAATTGATTTAATAAATTGTTAATATTTAAATGATTTGCGTTTCACATGTATCTGAATATAAATCTACTGATGTATGAAATAATATAATTTAATTTTATGTGTCTAACATATGAATTTGTTCAAATGGAAATTATTCCTAGAGTTAACTATTAAATGTTAACCCTTTTGTGGGCCTTGGGAAGATTACTTCCCATCTATATTCCATCTTACAAACTACACCTGTGGGAAGCACAAAACCCATTATAATATATTGGTTTTGCTATTTTAACAATAGGAAGACTAATTCCTATTCTAATCTTTTATTTTCATACTGTGGTAAGTGAACAAAAAAGAAACAAGTTTAGAACAGCTAACATTCCGTACAGCATTAGCTCTTCTGACAGACAGATATTCCTCAAGAAAAAGGAAAGGACGTCCTGCTATCTTCCAAGCAAAGAAGTGTGTAGTTCCAGATGATGTGCACTTCACCAGTGTGGGAAATCATATGCCAAAGATGGTTTCCAACTAATGTAGGAAATGTAGCGGAAAGGAAAAGAGGATTTGCTACATGTGTGCGAAATGTGATGTCCCCATGTGCATTGCAACATGCTTCTCGCCTTTTCATGGCAAATAATCGCCATTAAACTTAATTTCGTTTTTGACGGTGAATAGTTCCTAGGGAAATATTCTTTGCACCCTAAAATTTAAATGTAAGCACAGAATTTGGCAAAATAAAATATATGTCCTTAAATGCTATGGTTTAATTGTTAATAAAACATGAGAAATTCAAAACAGAAGTAAATTTCTAAAAAATGAAATTCTATATTCAAGCTTACGGTACTCCATCTTGAATTCCCCCAACAACATACACATTCCACAAAGGGTCAAGTTTAGATCGCCTAAAAAAAGAAATAAAAAATCTTTAATAAATCCTTCTAACAAAAATAAATAATTTTTGTATAAAGTGTGCATTTTATGCAATTTTTTTAGTAAATTAAGAAATAATACTAACCTGTTATACATAGCTCTAGTTAACCAGCAATGCAGTGATCTTGGTTTTAAATTGAATCCATCATTCAGACATTCTTCATCAATTCTAGACAAATAAGCAAAAATTTTAATTTAAAAAATGAGATGTAGGATAATACTAGATTTGATGTGCTTAATGTTCATCACACAGAAAGATACCAATTTACCAGAAATGGTATAAAAATCGTAATATAATAAACACTTGAAAATAATCCACTACCTATTTTACAACATAGCACTTTTAAGGTCAGAAGCATTATACATATGTTCTTTGTATATTTTAGCTCAACATTTTTTTTCCTATGAAACTGTTGTGAAGTTATTTGGTCCTAGGACTTCAAAATACACCCAAAGTGAACACCAGACAATAACTAGAGTATGTTTGATAGATTTTTACATTCCTTCTTAACCAAATAATGCTTATTTCAGTGACTGTACAGGTGTAGGACAAAATAATAGTAAGAGCCATAAAAGAATGCTAAGTTTTAATTTTTGAAAGAATTAAAATTTTAGTAGGAAGTCTAGAGAGCCATCATTTACATGAATTACAGCTTGTATACAATGTGGGATAGACTAATAAAGGTCATGCACAAAGTTTAAGGGAATTCGCGACCATTCTCTTTCTCCAGAGCGGTCTCCTCGAAAAACCCTTTAAATGCTCTATGATGTTGGTATCAGGGGATTGAGCACACCATGTGAGATGCTCCACTACATCATCTATGTTTGAACATAGTGAGTCGTGTGTACAGGGGCATTCTTCAGGAAACAAAGTAATAATACACATAAGGTGTAAGCCATGAGCAAGAATACTACAATAATGCTCATATCTGACCTCCCCCCTCAGACTACAAGTGAACCCAAGCAATGCCAAGATATCACTCTCTTACCAGCACAGAGCTCTTTCCATGCTTCACAGTAGAAACTAGTCCAATCAACATAAAATGCTTCTGTTGGTGTTTGTTAAATGAAAACACATCTGGTGGTCTGATATAATGTAAATGATGATTTGTCAGACCAAATTACATGTTCCCATTTCTGTTGTATCCTCTTTTGGTGTATATCAGCATCACTTCATAATACTTTGCAGTGGTACTAATAGCTTTGGGATGACTTCTCTACCATGAATGCTTATGTTAGAGGTTATTTACAGCAATCTATTCTTACATTTTCAGGTGACTATCTTCTTCAAAGCTCATATATCTTGGTATGCTAACTTCAATTTTCTCCAAATGTTCTATTTTGCAGAGGACACCTTTCCTATTTTTGTGTAGGTCATCATAATCCTTGACTCAATGATCCTTAAAACACCCATAGTGTGGCTGTTCAAGACACAGATACTTCAGGAATGCAGGCTCAAATAATCATGCCTGCTGGCTAGGTGGCGTGGTTGGTTTGTTGCTGGCCTTCTGCACCTAAGGTTGCAGGTTTGACCCCGGCCCAAATCGGTGGGTTTTCAAGATGCAAAAATCGACCGTATTGGTATGTTTTCAACATGTAAAGACCCCTGGGTTGTTTGGGGTTCTCTCTGCAAAATTAAATAATCCTAGTGCAGGTTCTGAGCTAAAGTGCCTCCCCTGGGGAGGAAACTGATCATCAAAATTATTTGTAGTAATTGGTATTGCCTATATGGTGCCACGCTAAAAAGTGAAACCAGCTCTGGGGAATGTACTAGACCTGCAAAGGTTAAAAATACTAATGCGCAGCCCCATTAGGAAAAAAAAATTAAAAATTATGCCTCTTTGTACGCTGAACTTAATGGCGCTTTGCTGGGAACAAAATTCTTTTCAAACCACTCTTACACTGCCAAATACTTAACTGATACCTTCCCTTTTGCCAACACTAGGTAGCAGGCTGTTGTGACAAATGACACAGCTGTATTGGACGGTCGAAGTGCAACACATTTCAAAATGGGCATTTGTATTATTTTGTCCTTTCTTTACTAAGAATGCATTTTACTGCACCAATATTGATTGGTACATATACCTATATAACAGAAGTGACCAACTTGTGGTGCATTGATGATCAAATCTGAATTGAATGTATCAACTAGCTGAATGTATAGAAGTTACAAAGAATACTTATTAAGGATTTGTGGAGAGGAAAATATTTTCACACAAATAACAAAATTATATTATTAATTCCATAATTATGTTACCTTAAACTGGATAATGATTGCAGAAAATTTAAGACACATATATTTATTTTAAGCAAGGACAATCAAATGATTTATTCTGTAGTATGTTCTCAAAATATATTAATTTCAGTTAATAAATCATATTATATATATGTATATACTATACTTTACTCAATATATATACTATATTTAAAATCTACCATTCAGTTTTGTATAACTTATTTATTCATATTTTAATTTATCTTTGCAAAATGTTTAATGGTTTGAATAACATGCTAAGTTTTCATACTTTTTCAATACTCAAAGAACCATTAATAATTAAAATGAATGATTAACTAAAAAGATGTTCCAGAGCTAGTTATAACATAATCAAGAGATAATTAAGCATTCTGTTTTACATTTCTTCTCATTGATTGAATATTAACGTCACATTATTCAGCTACATGAGGGCTTTTGGCGATGGACCACGTAATTTTGAACCATGGTCAAGTGACGTGGATGACATCTGAGCTGGCACCCCTCTCTCCTAACTACCACCCCACCCCCAAAGCGGGAGGGCGTTTGGCTCGACAGATTTAATTGTATCACTGCCACCACGGCGGTCTTTAGTGGTACTGGGCTCAAACTCGTGACAAGGCAAGCCACGGTCCGATACCTATACCACTCGGCTACCGCGGCCACACATTTCTTTTCATAATAATTTCAATTTATTTCTTAAATTTGAAACATGAATTAAGGAAAATTAGAAATTACTTTTCTAATCTAGCTTATTAATCTCAACACTCACATCTGGTTCGAAACATTTTGTCAAAATCACAACAAAGGATAAATTATATTTAACAGTAAAGAATACAATTGAAAAGAATGTTAAAAGATATTGGCATAAATGCAAAGAATATTCCTTACATCTGTTGTTCAATAACACCAGACATATACTGGAAGTCTGCAATGTCTCCTCCAGCACCAAGGATTATCTGGTCATTTACTTTCTTCACTCTTGGACAATTCATAAAACGAGCCATAGATCCGAAGGAACCCAAAGTGTCTGAGCAGATCATTACACCTTTATCAAATACTACTCCTAAGACAGATGATCCTGTGATGATGGGATTCCTGCATTAAAAAATGATTATTTTTTTTCAATAGAAAAATTTCATTGGGAGAGTTAAAAGCAGTGATTCTCAACCTATTTTTATTTGTTTTTTTTTGTTGTTGTTGCAGCACTTATAACAATTTCAAAATTTTGTGTCACACTAACTATAAAATAAGTTTAAAAGAATTTTACTTATTTTCAATACACTATGTAAACTAGCTCATGATAATTTTTAGTGTTAAATAAATATGTATGACAAAGACAACAAAATGTCTATCGAGTAATTAATTATAAGAATACTTTTAATGTGAAATTTGAGCTTGATGATTTTTTGTTTATATTTGGTCTTAAAAATGATAAGGTTATTCTCATTTCACATAACATACATTTAAAAGTCTTGATCTTTTTTTCATTTTTATATTTGTTGTGCTGAAAATCCGAATTCATGCAAATAAGATGTAGAAAATTCTATCATTTTAATCAAAATTAATTGACTCTTCTGAATTTTTTAAACTAAACCTCAATTATTACATTGTGAAATTAGTTTTTCCTCTTCATTCAAATTTAATTCATATACAGATGTATCCAATCACAAATGGATTATGAACCCAGTCAAATTATTTATATCCAAGAAAGGATAAGTTAAATATACCATGAATACCCTTAGTTTATTTCTATAAAACAAGCAAATGATTCTGTTCTGGATTTTATTTTTTTCTCAGAATTAACACCTTTGAAAAAATTTGGCGCCACACAAAAGTGCTGCAGCACAGTGGTCGAGAATCACTGGTTTAGAGTGTTCAATTTGTAAGGTATATTTTATTCATTCAAGCACTTAAATTTACATATTGGATATAATGGAATAAAAGAAATTAAGCGAGTATTCATAATAAATCATAGCAATATCTATCATAAGTAAATTTCTTACGTTATTTTTTTGTAAAACAGTTTATTGATTAAAATTTGACAAGTTCTAGCATTGTACTCCACTAAATTTTCTTTGAAGCTGTTTTAAATTTACATTAAAGCTAAAAGAGGGAGCTTTCTCTCCCCCCCCCACACACATTACACATTGTGAACTGAAATACTGTATTTACTCAAATCTAAACACCATTGATTCTAAAATTATTTTAAAATTCTCAACTTACGTTTTTTGTAAAAAATGTTTATTTATTAATTCATTTTACCCCCAATTCTATATATTCCAAGAATATATTATAGAAGAATGTAAAACAACTATTAAAGACTTTTGAACATTTACAAGGAAAAATCATATTTTGTTTACACCATCAATGTATATTTGTTTCATCCATATCAAGTTTTTAGTGTTCTGGTGTTTCTGTTTTTTTCTGCAAATAAAATTGCCTGCCTTTTCATACTTGCATTGTAGTGAACTCATCTGTTGTTGCACGCCCCCATTGGTCAGCAGTGCTAGACCAGGTCCATGACGTCGTACACTTTCAGAAAGTCTAACACCAGCAAGGGATTGTCTTCTAGATCCTGCTTGGTGAGCCCTAGGCATTCGTGCACATCTGAAAGCTCTTGCATCCTTCGGAAAATTTCATTGTTTTGATATGGCCAATTCGAAAGCAGGCTAGAAGAGTTTGATCCTGTCTTGTAAAACTGAGCCAGAGAGCCTCCAGGATGAGAACACTGATACCAATGGTGCTCTGGGGGAAGGGGGTAATCAAGCGGTCTTATTCTGGTGTTTTGTTCTAGAAAATCCCCAAAAAGGTGAGGGTGCTGGCGGCTCTGGTACCTGCATAGCGCCAGCCTTTGGCCAAAATATCGCAATCTCATTTCCCTCTAGATCTATGTGAGAGGAATCCACGCAGATGAATTTGATGCGATGTGGAAAAGATGTTTTAACTTAATTTGATGTCGGCCTCCAACATTATCTCACACTTTGCCAATTGGACAAGTGCTGTATTGCACTTCTACTATCAGACAGTGTCAAATCTCTTTTCCATTTGGAAGAAATGCAAAGAAGAACCAAGGGCCTCATCAATGTCTATTAGCTCACTTTCTGCGAAAAACGGTAACCCCGTCTGGATTTCTCCTCTAGATTCTTAAGATATGGTCTTTGCGATTTGATGTAAATTCATGCCAGATCGATAATGTCGTCTCTACTGCCATCTGTATAAACCTGAGCGAAGCATGAGTGGTATATTTCCAATTCTCCTAGAGCTAATTGCTTTAGATAGGCAGGAAAGGTCTGCTTGTTTATTCACGCGTGTACTGGTAATTCTGGATGGAAAAAAGACCCCATCAAGATCATCCTTGGTCAAGACATTGTGACAGGTGATGAAGGTTCCAGCACCAATGGTAAGGTTTAAAGAGAGCATTTGGTTCAGGACTGTTTCTCCTAGTCTCCTGATTATTACACCAATCTTTGAAGTAAGCTGGCGTACATTTTGAGAATCCAGACTTCTGAGTTTGTTGTAGTATTTTTATTTAGACATGCGTCTCCTAAGACTAAGGGGCTGTAGGTCGCCTGAAAAGTATTATTATATCTCTGGGACAAGTATTTTTTAGCCGGTGATGATCCGAGCAGTGCTGAGCTGGGGCCTTTTCAAGTTTCTGAAGATTTTGTAACAGAGGCTACAGTAAGCTGGGCGCCATACTCCAAGATGGGCCTGATTAGTGAGATGTACATATGTGTTTCTCCAGAGTGCCAGCATCTGCTCTGATTACATCAGAAATATATCTCAAGATGTTGAACCCGTTTTCTTGCCTTAAATACAATATTGTCAATATGTTTGTTTCCCAAATTTCAGGATCAATCTGAGAAACCCAAATATTTTGGATGTTTTATCGATGGTCAATAGTTGATTATACAGAAAGATATTAGGTTGGAAATTATATAACTTTTTATTGGTTGTAAGAAGCTAACCATAGACTTTGTAGGGTTAAAAGTCAATTTTTGGTCTAAGCCGAGAATTCTGAATATCATCAAGGACAATATTGTCTCTCTAGTTTAGATCCAGGTCCAGAATCCGGACTTCCAAGAACAATATCATCAGCGAATCGTAACCTCACATTTCCTCTTGATAACGCTCTCTCAATGCCCGATAAGTAGAGCGAGAACAAAGTTGGGCTTAGAACTGAACCCTGAGGCACTCCTTGAAGAATGAAAAACTCCTGGAGAGGGAATTATTAAACTTTACTCTGATAAGTCTGTTTCTCAAGAAATCGTAAATCCAGGGTAGGGCTTTTCCTCCAATACCAGATTTTATACAGCTTGATAACAAGAAAATTATACCAGACTCTGTCAAAGCTTTGGATAAGTCCAGAAAAACCGCCACTGTGTGATTAGTAGGTTTCCTATTGTGAGCATCTCTAATCCTTTGACAGAAATAGAGAAGCTGATCTGTAGTACTATGTCCCTCTCTGAAACTGTACTGTTCCTCCAGGAGAAGATTGTGGGAATGCAGGTGAAAAGTGAGTTTTCTTGAAACCATTTTCTCCATTATTTTGCAAGCAATAATGGTTAAGGCGATGGGTCGATAACTCTCAGGGGTACCATTAGATTTGCCACATTTCTTAATAGGAATGTGATTACGGCTCTCCTCCAGTCTCAAGGGAAGCTGCTTGCTTGTTCAGGAACAATTGATGATGTCCAAAAATCTCTGCCTTTCGCTCAGGCCAAAGTGGTCAATCATTTGACCGTGAATACCATCAGGACCAGGAGATTTATTTAGATAAGAATCACTGATCAAAGCCTTGAGTTCATTCACTCTGAAATCTCTATTAAAAATGGAGGTTCCACTATGGGTATCATTGCGGCAGCCATGGACAATATGACTAGCCTTAATTTTTTTTGTTTCTGTCTTTGACCGAGAAGTTCAGTCTACTGATTTTCTGATAGTGGCGAACCTAATAGATCGGCAGCTTACTCGTCATTTACAGCTAAATTTCCGTCTTCACTCCGAATTGTATTACATTGTTCTGCTTGTGGTTGCTCATTGCTAATGTTTTTGAGAAGTTTCCATAGTTTACCATTAGATGTTCTTGAGTCAAGACCTGAGCATAGAACATTCCATTTATCCCGTTTAATTTGTACATTAAGTCTTTTTATTTTGCATTAATTTTGTTAATTCAATCCTTACATGATTGCTTCTGCCAGTGTCCTATTTTCAAGATTCTTTTCTTTCTTCCAGCAGAGGCTGCAGAGGTGATTTACTACTAGATAAGTAGGGTTCCTATTCTTTAATTTACCTCTTGGGAATATATTTCTTGGCTGCTCTTAAGATAATTTCTTTAAGAGCACCAGTTCAAATCAACACTATCCTTGAGAGGTAATATACTTAATTCCGTTATCAACAGCCTCTGTGAAGGATTGCCAGTCTGCTTTCTTAAAAATCCATTGCTTATTATTACTGGTGGGCACTAGTTGCCTCTTTTTTAGTTCAATTAAAATAGGAAGATGGTCACTCCCCAAGTTTTCCAGAAGAGTCCATTTACAGCTGGGCCCAAGATCAGAACTGGCGAATGAAATATCTAGAGCTTCTTTCGTATTATAACTATATGAAAAATGGGTAGCCGTGCCATCATTGAGAATAGAAAAGCACTTGTCATCAATAATGTCAAGTAATTCATTTCCTCTCTGGTTTGCTGTTGAACAGCCCCAAATGGGGTGTTTAGCATTTAAATCACCTAGGCAGATAGTACCCAAGGGCAAGTGAACTCATCTTGATGCTATTACTGATATCTTTAGTATTTAGGCAATTAAAAGAAAGTGTATACAAAAAATGTCTTAATACAAACAAGAATGTTAAAGATAGACTGAATACTGGAGATAAATTGTGGAATAGGATGTCATTGATGCAAGGGGCTAGAATGGACAGTTACACTCTTCCTTTTGAAAGGGGTGACAACTCAATTTTCCCCACCCAACAAATGTTTTGCCTTCGATTCTAAGCCACCCCCCTGATTTTCAGTAGCATTAACACTGGAAAAATAGTGTGGCTTAGATTTGAGTAAATACGGTAATATGAATTATCATCTTTGCAATTTAATGCTATGGGGATGAATTGAATTGATAACCTTTAATAATTACCATTGAATTGATCACAGCATTAAATTACTAAGGTGATCAATTCAATGATAATTATTTAATCATTGCTTAGAAATGGATTTTTTGAAGATTTTATACAAAAACAACCTTCCTTCTCTTTTTTAAAGATGTACTATGATGCATAGAAGAAACTTTTTATGGAAGAGGCAAACAGCTATTTGCTTGTATTTCATATACTACCATTTCCATGAACTTTATTTAAATCTCATTTTAAATTTGAAGAGTTTTAAAGTTTTTGCCCTCAGTCAAAGGAAACTGATTTCTTTCTAATTTTGTTTCTAAAAAGCAAATTTCAACTCTTACTTAAAAAAGTTGTAAATTAAGGCTTCAATTTTAAAATGTATTCATTCTGATAATAAGGTTAGAAGCCTCAAGAACAGTTTTATTTAATTTGTTGCAAGATTAAGAGACTGCATCAATATTAAAATTCACAGAGTTTTACTTTATCTTTTGACATATAATTCATTCTTTGACACAGCTGAATCAATAAAGTTATAACTTGTTTCACCATTTTTTTAACCATGTTATAATACATATTATATAAATGCAAAGAGTAAATTTCAGTGTTAAGAATTACCGGTGGCATACATATATATAAATAACTTATCCTAGAAAAATGTTTAACTTAAAATTTATGTGTTTCTAAAAAGTTTGATAGAAAAAAAATGCAACAAATTTTGGTAGGATATTACAAAAGTATATAAAGTGCATCAATTGAAAAAATTACATAATGAAATGGATCAGCTTCAATCCAAAGATTTCATCTAAAATTTGCAAAGGAAAAATAAGTTGCAAAATACTTTCAACTTCCAAATGCTATGAAGTAGGGCTGGACGATGCATCGATACATCGGTAAACACGATTAATGGCAGCTACATCGAAAAACCGATGTTTTATTTCTATCCAAAATGATGCATCTCTAAACCAGTGCAGCCATAAATACCATTTTAGATGTAGCCATACACGAAGATTAGATGTAGAGCTGAGCTTCATTCCGATGAAGTTGACAAAACCGAGGAGGAAAAACGGTTTGTATCAATCGCGTTCTGGTATGCGTGGGAATGCGGAGACAAACCTTTCGCCCGGTTTGATGTAGATGTAGTGATGAGCTTCATTTGATTTAGGGTTTTCTTAACTGCTTTCGACTTCAGACGATGAAAAATAAATCGATTTGGCGTTCATCGTGTATCTGATGTTACGGCATTGTGTTGCATTGCTTATATCAGCATGTGGTGAATAGTTAATTCAGACCAGTGACGATGTACAAGTTTGCAGTCAGAGAATATTTTGATTTATTTGCAAACAGCGCCAACTGTTACTGTCATTAAGGTAAGCATTTTTGTTTTGATTAAAACCTTTCTCTCTCTCTCTGATATTTAAATATTGAAAAAATGTTTATGTTTGATTAAGGTGTTTAAAGGAAAAAAATGTATTACTTACAAAATAATCAATCCTGCGGCAGATGTTTTTCTTAGAGTAATTTTTTTCTTTAAATTATCTCGTCTGTCACATGTGCTTTTTCAATAAATGAGTTTTATTTTAATATTTAAAACAAACTAGATAACTTTATTTTTTATGGGAAAAGTATTTATCAAGGAATTTAGTTTTAGGTTAGGCCGTGGTATCAAATGTAATTTTTTTGCAAATGTTTTGCAATTTGTGGTTAGATATCTGATTTAAATTAAGTGGATTAAAACCACAATTTTTTCTAAAAGTTGCCTAAATAAATAAATAATCCGAGCTAAACATTTTAGCGAGCTTCAATTTTTTACAAATATTATCTTTTGATATACTTTATCATAAAATAATCTTCAGTAATTTGTGAGTGTGGTACAGTAGTGCAGCATCGATAATCGGTATCGCGTCATGACGACTCTATGCGAATCAATTTCTGATTATGGGTGCTATTGGGTAAAAAATAAAGCGACAGTGCCAAAATAGATATTTAGTTAATGGAACTCGAATACTTGATAATAAAGGCGGAATTTCTGAAGTATTGAAAATAAATCACGGTATAAAGTCTCTGAAATCCGGATGTCTAATATCGAATGATCAAATTATTACCAGACATTTTTTTTTTTTCAGAGGTAAAGGAAAAAAAGGGATATTCTTACAACATTACAGTGGGTAAAATTGATTTGCTTGTGACATCATTTATACAATAATTATCAATTTAATTCTTTTGTAGGAATCTCCTATGATAAAAGTTGTGTGAATGAAAAAGATGTCGGTGCTCATCGAACATTAGAATGTCAGTATTTTTCTCAACTGCTTCAAAGAAGTCAAAAGTCGACTTGGGAACATTTTTTGGGTTACCAGCAAATGAAAGGACAAATCGTTTCTCAAGATATAGCAGTTTGCAAACTTTGTTGGTCCCCAGTTTTACAGCAAAAAGTGGAAGTAACATCTAATTTATTTGGTCATCTCAGGCTTCATCATCCATTAAAGTTTTCTGAAGTTTCTAATAAAAGTAAAGTAGTCACGGCGACAGTGCAATATTCTCCATTTTGTGCTGCTGTTGATGAGCTGCAACCACATTCAAACATGGCTGCATCTGAATCCAATCAATTCAACTTTGTTGTTGTTGGCAATCATAGGCATAAAAGACAAAGTTTATGACTGATTTTCGCGGTTGGATGACCAAGACTCTAAGCGTACTACTGACTCAGTAACAAAATTTTAGTGTGTACTATGCAGCCACTTTGTACTTGTTGATAGAAAAGAATTCATAAATATGGTGAGTCCTTAACCTAGATTATAGCTTAGGAGTATTTTTAAATGATTGGGCCATTGATGTCCAGAACATAATGTCAATCACTACTGACAATGGGGCATTAACATCTTAAAATCAATTGAAGAACTCAATTTAGAGAATGCTCATAATATTTCTTGTTTTTGCTCACAATATAAACATAGGGGTTAATCACTCTTTGGATATTCCTATATTGAAGAGCTATTGCATGCTTAAAAGTTGCAAAATGCATTTGCAATGAGTTTGGAAGATGAAGAAAGATCTCCTGAAGCCCAAAGGTTACTACAAATGGAGGTAAAAACACTTCCCTCTGCTTGTCAACACGATGGTGGAGCACTTTAAAAAACTAGTGAAGCGATTTTTTGGAAAATCAGCTGCCAATTTGCAAAACCCTTTTAGAGTACTAAAATAAAAGCATTTTGATGCTAGAGGAAATGAAATTTCAGCCTTAGAAGACTTCACAACAGCAACTGAGTTATTAGAGGACATAACAAGTTCCTTGAGAACAATATACAACAGTCCGGCTGTACTACCTTATATATGAAAATAAAAAATAATCTTCAAAACAAGGATAGAGAACGGTTAAGCTACTTAAAAGTATCAAAATCAGAATTTTAGAGTCCTAAATAAGTATGAATCTCATCCCATGTTATCAAATTTACAGTTATCAACTCTGTGTGATCAAGATTCATTTAAACTTTTATAGGAGTCTCGAAGAAGTAAAAGAAATTAGCTGTTGCAAAAATGAGGAACATTTATACAACACAGAAGACATCTATCTGATAATATTAAAACTAGGACAAAAAGAAGAACAAAACAAGAAAGTTGGCTAAATTTTTTTGATGTGTTAGGTTCAAATAGTAATTCAGAAAATACGAGAATTCTTCCCAGGAAGCTGAGAAAAGAGCTCAATGAATATTTATCTATGCCAAGAGTTTCTTTGAACATGATCCTAGATTGGTGGAAGGTTCCTCTGAATCTTTCCCATCTCTGGAAATTCTAGCCAGAAAATATCTGGCATTCAGGGTTCAGGTGTGGCCTCAAGAAAGAGTTTTTCAGTTCAGGTGGAAGCATTATAACAGACAAAGAGCTTCCGCTATACTAAGCATGCAGAGATGCAAATTTTTTCCTTAGTCATAATAAAAAATATTTTTAAATTGTATAGTACTTTTTATATTTGGAGCCTTTTAATTTATTTTTACACGGGTTCATTTATATGTTTGACCTGTTTCTGTTAAATTATCTTTCAAATTGAAAGTGTACCATTTTAATTATTTCACTTATTAATAATTTTTATATGGTCAATCATTTTATTTTTTAATATGTACAGAAAGCGGTGGCACATATTTTGTTTTATTTATAAAGTTTTACATCGCATACATCGTAACATCACGATGTAAAGTTGCCGATGTATCACGATGTAGAAATGTCTACATCGTCCAGCCCTACTATGAAGAGTGTGATTCAACTTGAAAACGAAATGTAATACAGCATTAAGCTCAACAAATAAAATAAACTAAGACTTGTTCATAATCCATCTTGGCTAGGAGTTTCCCATCAATTTGAAAAATCAAAAGTTTTCTGTTCTGCCAAAATGTCAAAATTTTGTTTTTAGTCCAAAAGAGTGATCAAAATAGGACTTTTCTTTCCAATCATTGACAAGAAGGTTCCTATCAAAGCATATTGAAATTGTCAATATATATATAATTTTAAGAGTTCTGTCAGTATAACACTAGAACCCAATTTAAACTTTTAATTTTGTACTAACAACACATTTCATTTTTTTACTAGATAGCATAGATTATGAAGATGTACAAAGTTATTTGAACTAACTTTTTTATCCCTTTTAAAAACATGATTTTGTTGCAATAAAAAAAAAATCAATTTAATCTCAGTTACCTACTTATATCAATCAAAATAGAAAATAAAGAAATAACTTTAATAGATAAGTCCTTTTCTAATCAAAGGCACATCCTGAGCATTTCACATATTTGATATACTCTTTCTCTTATCAACATACTTCCAATAATATTTTCAGACATTCATACTTGGATGCAAATAAACTGCTTTTATTCAAAATTTAAGTACTATTTCTTAGCTTTTTCATTCAATACAACAAAGGAAGTACCAAAAGAATAACTTTGTTTAACCATGGTTCTAATCACACCTGTTGCACATATAACAATGAAAAAGTTAGAAATGATTAGAAATACAATGAATATTTATCAGTTATTGGAACCATGGGATGGAAACTGCTATATTCTGAGTAATCACCAACACATGTATCTTATTGGATAAAATGATTAATTTTATCCAATAAATTACATTCACTATGAAGTCAAAGAACAGAATTTAGCATTTTCTACGAGTTTCCTTGTTTAGATTTCTAGTCTTTATAGCCAATAAGAGCACTTATTATCGTAACCTATTGGTAACATCATATGAAATGAAGCACCTGGTAGCCAGTTCAGCACATAAGGAAAATCGGGAAGGGGGGGGGGCAACTTGGTGAGTTATTAATAGAGCTGGTGATTGTTGTGATAATATACAAGTATCCCAATAAGTAACACAGAATGATCAATGAAAAATAAAACCTATAGATAGTCACAAATTATTTCAGTGATTATGAACAATGGTGAAATTATTGGTACCAGTGGAACTAAAGTCATCAAGTATCTCATGGTATTCAAATTAATATAATATTCTATTTGTACAGTTCCTCCATTTCACAGCAATCAAGGATCAGTACTACAAGTACTAATCAGTTACTATATTTTTTTCCTTTGGAAGAAAGTTGAAAACTTGGTACATTTACTTTGTCAAAGTTGGTGAAATCTTCATTTTGTTACCAAATAAGAGGGTTCAACAAATGATGATTGGCAACTATAGTTTTTTTTTGGTTTGGCCGATGTGAATCATTTCGCCATTGCTCATGATCAACGGTTTAATACGTAGCTGCCGACTGGTTTCATTTTTCAATGGTGATAGTCTACAACACTTATCATTTATGAAAACCAAGGAGCGTAATTCCAAAAAATTCGTATACCTAATTACATATCTCGGCATAATTCAAGAAAAAGTTACAACATGGAGTATAGAACTACGATGTAAAAATACCATAAATTTAAATAATGCTGTATGTTATTATCAATATAAGGTATTAAAAAAATCAACAATACGTGGTTCTTTTGAAGATTCCTTCCTCAGCAGCGAAATTCCAACTCGAATTTTCATCGAAAGGCATCATATTATCAACATCCTTCCTAAATATTAAGGAAGAGCAGCTTCCTTGAGAATACATTTTAGCAAAATCCATGCTTTAAGTTAAAAATGAAATCCTATCGATTCTTAGTTTCCAAACAAACTCAATCCGATTCAATTTTTCTTAAGTCATTCAGTTTCGGAAAGTTGAGCAGTACTTTTGCTGCTTCCGGCATTTAGACAACAGATATTTTCTTTAAAAAAATAATATATGTTTGAGCCTAGCTAAACTTAGCCATAGTTCAAGTAAAAATAACTCAGATCTGTGTGTGAAGAAAAGCCTGTTCCTTCAGTTTGTTCATCTAAAACAGTGGTCTTCAAACAGTGTTCCGTCGGGTTCCATGAGTCGAAATAAAAAATTGGGGAAAAAATTATGGACAATTTCTACTTTGTAAACAGCAACATTGAGTGGGACCCACCGGAACTTACGGTGTAATGTTAATCTATGGGAAAATATAAAAATTCAACTCAGTTTTTCAAAGTTCTAAAGCAAAAGTTTTTAAAACTTTTTTTTTAACTAAATGGATAAAAGATGATCTGTAGATTTCAGATTTAGGATTTTATATTATTTATTTCAGTATCTTTTCTAAAATACCTTGTTAAATTTTTAGCTCATTTAGAGCAAGGTTGATATAATCGCATGCTTATCGACTTTTGGGACGGGGAATGTTTAACAATGAAATGTGTACTAAGTAAATAGTATTAGCTTGGGGGATATTTGATTTGTTTTATTGTTTTTTTTTCGTTATCATAAAAGATTTTTTTAAGTAATTTTTTTAAAAAAATTATCATTAGGGATATGGGGTTTTTAGCATTATTCATTGTCTAATTTGTTTAGATTATGTGGAAATCTTTGAACAATGTTTCTTCATATATTGTAGGGATTCATATTTCAAAAAAAATGTTCTTTTTTATATTTTTATTCATTGTGTTGTAAAAATAAAATTTATTTTCATCAAAGGATAAATCTTAATAATTAATCAAAAACTTTCATGTTAACTAACTCAGGGTTTAAGAGTTTTTTACAAGTGTATTTTGGATCAGTATAGTATTGATAAATCATACTTTTATATGTGCGAGTATTTTTAAAATTTATAAGTAATTCAATAAGTATAAAATACATTTAAAACAATAGGATAGTTAAATTGAATTTCTAAAAACGATTATCTAATGATATTTTCCCTTAATATTGTATAACAATAACTATAAATTATAAACGAAAATTTTTAAAAAGTTAAGAGTTAAAGATAAATTTTCTTAATTTGCATATATTTTTTCGGTTGATTTGTCGAATCGGCCGCCTCTCGCGCGAAGTGTTTTCTCGCCAAATCAATAAATGCGCCAAATATGGTAACCCTTCTGAATTTGTTTTCCATTGAAAGAGAAGTCGTTTTATGGCGAAATTTTGCACAAGCGCAGTATATTTCTTTAATTTTAACAGTTTTCCCGATATCGTGGCAAGTTAGCGCATGCGTAATTCGTTTTTTTTTAAATTAGTTTAATTCTCCAACGGTACTTCTCGCGCATGGGCAGAAAGCTTTTATTACTTTAAAAATTAAGAATAATTTCTAATGCGCTTGTGCAGCTCATTTTAATGGCTTTAGAAACCTTTCTTAACGGCCTTAGCTTCGCTTGCCCCGGAAATTCCGTTAGACCAGATGTTTTCTTTCGATTCGTTTTTTCGTTGTGGAATCATTTTCACAAGCAATATTACTCTTTTTCTACTCGTAAATTTTCACAGACTGCCACGATATCCAGCGATTCTATTAGAGAGAATCTGAATTGAATGCATGAAAAATTACGATTAATATTATGAAAGGTTTTTTTGCCCTGTTGCCTGTGCTTGGAAAAAAAAGCTGTTTTAGAATGGTGCATGAAAGAAGGTTTGATTGGATCATCGTATGTATGTCCGAAATGTGGAAAAAGTATGGAGTTGAGAGAAAGAACGGGTAAGAAAGTGAATGATTGTTTTTGAATGGTACTGCAGAATTCAGTCGAGTGGGAAGGAGGATACCCATCATGTGTTTAGGAGTGTAAGGAAAGGGTTTTGGCTTGAATTGAGTAATATGGATATGTGCACATTTTGTTAGTGATGCAAAAATAAAAATTTTTTGGAAGGTGCTCTCAGAAATATGCAGTCGCACACTGGTATAATTTCAAAAGGGAACTCAACGTCGTCATAAATGTGGGGAAAAGCAGCATTTTTTCAAAGTAAGTGAAATTATTTCCATTTTTAAATATCTAATTTTTGCAGCGATTTTCAGTTTCAAAACTTTAAAATGCTATTTTTAAATGATTTTCCTTCCGCCATCTTGAATTTCGCGCTTCGGCGTTGCTTGTTATGGTAGGGTTGCTACTCCAAAACACAACACGCAAAAACGCACCAAATTGGCGATTTTTCAAAATATGGCGGAAAGGCGGCCGATTCGACAATTTCACCGCTTAAGTTAGTATCATTATTATTTTGTACATAAATGATTTGTGTTTGAAAACTTTCGTGTGGAAACATTTGGTTAATATTAGGTTAAGATTAAGCCAAATAACATGTCCTCGTAACAAATACTATCAATATTTTGCAAAAATATATTTTGAATTAAAAATATTATTTTCAGTCATATTTAATTAGAATAATGTTTTAACTTGGAATATACATTGGAAAATAACATATTAAAAAATTAAAGCTTTAAGGGCACTATAAGTTTTTGTTTCATGCCTTTACAAACTTTAAATGCGTTTTTCTCAGACTTTCATTTTTGAAGCTATAAGTGTTTTCTAATACCTAAAACTTTTTATCTGTTCAAGATATAGCCTTGAAATTTTTTTGCATACTCTCCCAAACGTATGTTCTATAAAAGTTAGTATGGATTTAAGGCTGAGATCTCCAGTTATTTTTTTTTTAAAAAAATTCTTAAGTTATTATTTTAAAAATTTTCTTGATTTTTCCTGGTTTTTCTAGAAAAGTAAAGAACAAGAGAATATATATTTTCAAATCCATACTAACTTTTGTTTACAATATTCTAAAAAACATAAATAACTTTAAAATTACTAAAAATTTTTAAAAAGTGAGCATTTTATAAAAATTTGAAAAAACTTAAAAAATTGTTAATTTTTTAAAATTGTAAAATAATGGCTGGTCAAACTTGACTTTTTACTTTCAGAATCAACTTAATATAATTAATAATATAATCTGAATATAAAACATAAATTATTTTTACCTTTGCTGTCTGTAAAGTCTTTTTTGTCAAATATTCACGAAATAATCACAAGTACTATCAATCACAAGTATTGTAGTAATATTAATATATAGCGCAACAGAGAAATACATCTTTCAGACTTCGCTCAAAAAAAGTGAAATGTGTAAGTGTGCAATTTTATGGCGCCAAATTTGGCTGAACTGCGCCAAAATATCAAAATTTTAAAAACACAAGTAAAAGAAAATGCACATGTGCATATATAAGGGGGAAGGGACTTAAGACGCCTGTAAGTTCGAAAATCAAACCGATGTTTTCAAACACATCCAGCTCCCTCTGTGATCTATAATAATAACAGTGATGAATTTTTTATCATCCTTTTATCAGATTGTGAGTTTTGTTTTGTCTTGCGAATAAGTAGTGCTTTAGGTTTAAAAAGTAACCCTAATTAAAACATACGTATCTCATTGTTGACCGATTAAAAGGTTTGGTAGAACTGCCTCAGAGAACAGCGAATATATCCTTTTGAAAACGTATCTGAACGCTGATTTTATAAAATTTCAACTAGCATTTAAAATGGAATCTGATTATCTGTATAGGTACTAGATAAATTTTAATAAAAAGTTGACAAAAGGTTCCGATTATCGGTTCAAAGCGAAAACCAAATTTCTTTAAAATCATAGATGATATTTTTTTTATGAGGTTAGCTCCTACTTTTTTCTGGTTTACCGCCAACTTGGCAAATTAATTTTACTTTTCTAACGCGAACGAAACTTCTCGCATTTCGGAGTTTCCCGGTCAGGGAAGTGGGGATTATGTCTAGAAATTCGTCGCCCTTTTAAAAATATTCTGTCATTTGAACTCGGATATCCTCGTTCCATGTTCTACATTCATTGTTGTATTCCAAAAAATATTTTTTTCAGAATTCGATTTTTTTAGCCCAGCATAAATTTCGCGATTTCTTGTGTATTACATGTTTTTGTTACTTATGAGCTTTGGGAAAATATTTATTAGGATAGGATGAATTCTACATTTATATTCAATAACATTGTTTATAATTTTATTTACAAAATTTATTACAATCTTTTCTCTCCCTTTTTATCATCTAACTTAATTTAGTGAGGTTATTTATTTCTCTCACTTAATTTAGTATATGTTTAACCAGGCACCTCACTCGCGAAAAAAAACGACCTTAGCTTCACGCGCAGGGTATCAGATACCCAAGGATGATTACATTATGTTTTTACCTAAAAATATGCATACAAAGGTGAAAAGGAAAGAAAAGTATGAAATGCAATATGTTTATTACGCTTTTCACACTTAAATTTAGTTTTCCTGATCTTTTTATTAGGGCATTCAGTACATTGTTTATACACTTCTTTAGTCTTCATCGCGAGTGAGTGTGATGTTTTTCCTGAATCTTAATCTTCTTTTTTTAATTTCGTAGAAGCAATGCTTGCTGGTTATTAAATTCTTCTGTTAATCGAAATCCAAATCTCTTCAGAAATCAGCGTCTGGTTTGATGTCTAGTAGGTGGTTTCTGACTACTTAACAAAATAATTTGAGCTTTTATTGTCGCAACATTCAACAACATAAAAAATGTTGTCATATGCTAACGATTAGATTTTCTAGCCATTGAATATAATGTGGTAATTTTATCAAGGATGATAATTACTCCCTGTGGCAACATGTTAAATTATTTGGATAGCTCTCAGTAGAGGAATCATACTTGCTAGTATACTCTTCATCATTCGATTCTTCCTCATCATCCCCACGAAGAGACTTTTTTCATCCGAAAATACTGTTGTACTATATCTGTTAAATACTGTATCTAATAAATTACTTAAATATCACATTTCTTCATCATAACTACAATAATAAGCCATAGTACAAAGAAGATTTAAAGCGTGCTCATGCTTTAAGAACTGTAACGGTAATTCACGCGTCGGGTATGACATACTCGAAGAGGCGGTATCCAAAAATTTGCATTTAGAATTCGCCTACAAGTTAAGGCCCCTCAAAGGACACGACCTTAAAGTCAGCTACACGAGGAACTATTCATTTTTCGTAAAAAGTTTAGATGGAGTTTAGAAAAATGTTAGGCGGTGGACATGACATACCCTGCGCGTGAAGTGCCAGGTTAATACAGCTTGTTGGTATCTTCTAAAGAGAGCTTTCCAGCATTTGTTGTTAATTTCAAGGATGAACAAGACTTGATTCCTAGATGCAATGAATTAATAATTTATTGGCATCGTACTCTGAAACTACTGAGAATCTGTTGCGACGGCAGGTCCGCTTTTCCGCTTAGGCACGTGCCTAGGTCGCAAAAGATTTGGGTTGCGTGGCTACAGAGGACGTGGTTTGAGCGAACACATTTTTCCCCCATCTTAGAACAGATTCGATTACCGAATTACAAGGATAAATACATTTTTGCCAATCAAATTTAATTATTTGTGTTAAATTGTTAAGATATTGTAGTGCGAATACATTTTAAGCATAGCTGAATGTAATAAAAAATAAAAACTTTCAGAGGAATATTTAAAAATTTATAGCAAGTGACAGTATAATATGAAGAGTATGAACGAATTTCAGGAATTTTGTGGAAAAATTGTATTTTAGAGTCAAATAAATATTAGAACAGGTGCAACTGCCATAAAATTAATTAGTTTCATTAATGTAAATAAAAATAGATACTAGAAGTAAAATACAAGATACAAGTAAATAAAATAATTCATATTTATGGCAATTGCACCTGCTCTAATATTTATTTGACTCAGTGGCGTAGCGACGGGGGGGGGGCATGGCCCCTCCAAATTGCGCCCGCGCTGACACAAGCCAAGTGGAACCGCGAGGATGCGACAGGGTGGAGCGGGGTGAAGTCATAAAAGCCAAAAGTCATAAATTTTTACGACTTTGGTGTTTCGTACATTGTAGGCTCCAGGGGAGGCTCTAGGGCCGAACAAACCGGATCCATGTCTGGGGAGGCATTTGAACCGAATTTGAAACATACTTTTTTTTTTGCTACGAAAAAATTTGGATGAAATTATTTTCTAAAATATAATTATTTACACTTTGGAAACGTGGAACGTAATAAATTTTGTTTTGGGCTGAATTGAAAAAGTCGACCATTGTTAGTAAAATTTGCAACGATTATATCTCTTAAAAAAATAAAATTGTATTACGTGGCGATTTGACTTTGCAAGTGTATAGGCACCCGACCTCGGGATACAGGTAGATATGCATACCTTAACAAGATTTTCACTGCACTGTGATATAAAGGGGATCCCTGGAAATCGTCAGATTTCAGTACTTTTTGTATTCCCGGGAATGGCGCAGGGCATAAATAATGCATCAAGTAGATATTTTCTACTGGGCTAGGGATTTCAGCCTCGGGCATAAATTTTAGCTGACCCTACTGAGGCAATTTGTGATCGTTCTCCCCGAACTTCCCAGATAGAGGAATTTGCATTACCCCAGCAGTAAGAGAAATAAGAGAAATAATAAGAGTAATAAGAGAAAAGTAATATCCACGAAGAGTCGAGAATTTTTTCAGCTTGTCGTGGGAAAGAGTAAAACCTTGAAACTTTTTGGTCAAATTAGTTCCTGTCTATCGAACATCGCTTCGTGAACTAAAAATATTTAGTTTTTGAAGAAATCGCATTTCGTAACCTATCAGCCCGAATTTTAATAAACGGTGAAAAAGTTATGAGTAAATGATTAGTTTATTCCATTACAAAAAACTCTGTATATTGTTTTTGCTGCAAAATTTTTCGGCGGTGTCGTTAGATATCTTTCCACAGAAGGTTTTAAAAGTTGGTAGCACACGTTGAAACTTTAAAAGAACATGAAACATCCAAGAACCATAGTCAAAGGCAAAAGTCTTGGATTGAATTCAGTCAGAGATTACAATACTGTAAAACAATTGGCAGCGACTCGCAAAAACTTATTATTGTGGAGATTAATTATTGGTGCGAGGTGCTTCAACGCATTGTAGCAACATTAAAAATGCTTGCTCAAAATTACTTAACCTTTAGTGGTAAGAGTGATAAGCTATACGATTCCAATAATGTTAATTTTCTCCAAATAATTTAAGTACTTGCTAAATTTGATCCAATAATGGTGGGACATATTCGAAGAGTGCTAAAAAAATCAAGAAACTAAAATACATTATCTAGAGAAAAATATTCAGAAAGAAATAATTTCTCTTTTACATGAGAACATTAAACCACAAATTGTTCATAAAATTAAAAAGCCAAATATTATTCGATAATTTTAGATTGCACCCCTTATGCCAGTGAGTGAGTAAATATTAACGGCACACTGTTCAACTACATGAGGGCTTTAGGCGACGGAGTTCGTAATTTTGAACCATGGTCAAGTGACGAGGACGACACCTGAGCTGGCACCCCCCTTTTCTAACTACCACACCAACGGGAGGATGTTTGAGCTCTCGACAGATTTAATGTGTATCGCTCCCATACACGGCGGGTCGTTAGTGGTTCTGGGTTCGAACTCGTGACAAGCCAGCCACGATCCGATATCTTGACCACTAGGCTACCGCGGCCACCCTCTTATGCGAGTAAAATCAAGCAAATGACATTTTTGGCAAGATATGTGATGATTGAAAATCAAGAAGTTAGAGTAGAGGAATCTTTTATAGATTTCATTGAAACGAAAAATAAAATAGTGGAAGTTATAAGTGACATGATAAACTTAAGGCTGATGGGCTCGACATTATGAACTGAAGAGGGCAAGCTTACGATAATGCTGCCACGATGGCTGGCTGCCACACAGGTGTGCAACAACGAATAAAATATATCAATCCTCTATTGCCGAATTTGTTCCTTGCCACAAACCATTCACTAAACCTAGTTTGCGTAAATGCACCTTCAGTGGAGGTAAATTCGGCGACTTTCTTTGGTTACGCTAGAACGCTGCTACTCTTTTTTTTCTACGTCGACACACCGATGGGAAGTTCTTGAATCTAGAGGAAAATGTTTGAAGAGGATTCAGGACACATGTTGGAGCACCTGAGGGGATGCTGTAAATTATATTAGACGCCATTATAAATAAACTTTAACTGCACTGGAAAAACTGACGGAAACGAGTGAAAGCTTTAATACACGCACAGATGCAGGAAATTTATTAGTTGCTATGCAATCGCATTCGTTTTTATGTTACTTAGACTTCTAGCAACCTGTACTGTGTGAAGTCAATAATGCTTAAAATTATTTGCAAACAGAGGGACTAAATATCCATCAATGTGCTAAAAAAATACGTGCTTTACAGACCGTATTAGAAGCAAAACGAGAGGAATTCGTGGATGACGCTTTAATATATGCTAAAAATTTATGTGAAGAGCTTGAAATTTCTTTTGAATCCCCAAGACGAATCAGGAGGAAGCATATATTTGGCGACGGAAGTAAAGATGTTCAGTTATCGTACGAAGATGACTTGAGGCGAACAATGTTTTCTTCAATAGACAGAGTAACTGCTGAAATTCGAGAAAGATTCCAACAGTTGCAGAATCTAGCACAAAAATATGCTTTTTTAAGGCCTGAAGTGATAGTGAGCAAGGACGAACTTAACTTAGATCAAGCTCTTCAAGACATTAATATAGAAGAATCCCAACTTGAGCGCGTACGTCTACAAGCTTTCGTAGCTGCAACAGAACCAGGATGTAAAAACGAACTCATTAGGTCCGTCTCTCTAGGTTTATTAAAATGTATAATTGAGTCCAAGCTTGAAGATGTCTTACCAAACATTGTTATAATGTTGAGAATTTTTTTTAACATATGCAATAATTCCAGTTGCTAGAGATGCTTCTTTAAGCTAAAATTAATCAAAAATTATCTCAGATCTACTATGTCCACATGTGGACATTAATGCATTAAGGCTAACAATTTAGCTATTCTGGCAATTGAACATGACATACATATTGATATTTACAATTGTATAAAAGATTTTGGTCTGAAAAAAAACACGAAAAGTGCCTTTTTAATCAATAAAAAACTTAAAGCTGTTTTTTTTATTTTTACTAATTTTTTTGACTAATAATGAAAATAGAGAGGCGGCAAGATTTCCGGTCGGCCTCAGGCGGCGAAAATCCACGCTACGCCACTGTTTTGTCTCTAAAATATAAAATCGCTGAAATTTGTTCATACTTTTTACTATACTGTTACTTACTATTAATTTTTAAATATTTCTCTGAAAGTTTTTATTTTTTATTACATTCCGCTACGTTTAAAATATATTCGCCCTATAATATCTTAACAATTTAATATAAATAATTAAATTTGATGGGCAAAAATGTATTTATCCTTGTAATTCGATAATCGAATCTGTTCTAAGAGGGGGTGGGGGATGTGTCCGCTCAAACCACGATGAGTTTCAAAGTGTCCGCTCAGACCACGAAATGTTATGTGTCCGCTGTAGCCACCACACCAAAGATTGGTTTTGGGGGTACAAAATATTGGAGGGTGAAAAAAAAGAAAGAAAAATGAAAATTATCGACTGAAAAGTAAAGACTGAAATGAGATCTACTGTGGCAAATGAAAAGCTTAACGGTTTGATGTTGCTATGCACTCAAAATGATATTGCAATGGAAATTGATTACAATGAAATTATTAAGGATTTTCTCGAAAAAAATCATGCCTTTTTTCGAAGAAAATCTTCGTTGCACAAGTACAATGACAGGGACTCAACACAGAATAAGGATGTCAAAACGTAAAAGGTAATAAAGCGATAATTGATGAAAGAGATGATAATTAACAAGTTCACTGCAGTTCATGCAATAATATATACTCTAATACCCGGGGTGGACATTAAGTCATTCGCGATCGACCTGTGGACCGCCAATACATTTCGAGGTTACTTCCTTCACGCAAGATATAAGAGACACTCATACTAAAATAAATATATTTATGTAACACCAACGCCAGTTAGACTGGTATCGGTTCTTCACAATGCATGCGACTATGTGTAGACGACATATGTATCATTATTGGAAGCACACGATGACGCTTAACACATCCTCTGCGACTCTAGAGAGAAAATGCAATCACTGCGATGCCGGCCGCAGAAATGGGCCCCTCATACGCTGACTAAAGGAGAAAATAAACGTTGACCAGGTTTTCCCGCGATAACACGTGATCGGCTACTGAAAAATCACGCTTCCGTGGGATTGGATTTTTGTGTTGATGTTACGTCCTACGATAGAAGACACGCGGCAGCGAATGTGTTATGGATATACATCGGTTAGAGATTCAGAAGTTAACGTATGTTTGCTGCTTGCTGTATTGAAAACGTCCTCACAACGATCTAGCAGTTGATCATAGTTGTGAAACATTCAATTTGAAGATTTTATGTTGTTTGTGTTTTTGTAGTAAAAATTGTAATCTGTCATATTTTAAAGGATGCGTATAATATCGGAAACAAGTGTTAAGAAAAGGAAAACATACTTTAAAACGGAATAGAAAGAACAGTTTTTCTTCATAATGGTGAATGTAAAATGTGTCTGCTATGTATGTCATGCAAGCTTGGCACTTCCAAAAAAGGTAACGTTGAAAGGCATTCCAAAAGTATAAATAAAAGTTTTGATACAATTTTTCGTTAAAAAACGAATTGCATAAAAAAAAATTAAAAGAATTTAAATCTCAATTAATCAGACACAACAATCGCTTTTTATTAACCCCCTTAAGAACCAACGGCATATACACCCGTCTTGATCAACCGGTGTGTTGAGAGTGCCCCGGACGTATATAACCATCCTTAAAAAGTACGATCTTTGCGCAGTTATCAGTAAAACTATTTGGAAGGCTTTGGAATGCAATAAAATGATATTGACAGTGTTTGAGAATGGGATTTACTTATTTCAGAGAAAGATTTACTTATTTGTGCCTTTCCTTTCCCCCTTAATCAATACACAGCATATGCTCTCGCCAGTAGCGCACACAGGAATTTTTCAATTGGGGGTGGGGGTCCGGGGTCGAAAATTCACCATTCTTGTATCATGCTCCTTTTGATTTTGTCGATTTTCGGGAACAAAACACAGTTAAAAACTAATTGTTGAATAAATAATTAGCATTAATTAATAAGATTAATCATTAATAACAAATATTTAACTAAATTTTACGTACTATATACTTAGAATTATAATCAATCAGAAAAAAATCGATAGCTTGGGGTGGGTCCGGACCCCCAGGACCCTCCCCTTGTGTGCGCCACTGGCTCTCGCCAAAGTGAAAAATGGTGGAACTGAGGAGCGAATCGCGTTACTTTTAATCGGCACAGTTAAGGTGTTGTATCTAAAGCTACAACAGTTGCAACTTTTTGTGTGAGTTGTGTATTATTAAAACATAAGAAACCTTTTGCTGACGGAGAAATGATAAAAAAATAAATGATAAATAAAAAAAAAAACCCGCCTCTGGAAGTCTTCTATTTATTATTTGATTCATTCAAGGACAAAAAGGAAATTATTTTCGCTATTAGAGACATTCAATTTTCACGTAGTACTATCACACTCCGTAATAGAATTGAAGAATTCTAATCTGGGTGGATCATCTGACCGAAGATATTATTTATTGCATTTGCTTTTCCTTGAAGAATAGTAAACAATACAATAGAGCGTCGTTTATCCGAAACGTTTATTATCCGGATCGTCGAATATCCGGACCAGGTTTTTTTTTTGTCAACTACATGTACTGTAAATGAAAATGCATGGAATAAGCTGTGGCCAGATTTAAAAGGAGAAAAAGACTTCAATGACGACCACGGGGAGGAGAATACCGACTTTGTCCAATCAATCCTAGGATTTCAAGAATGCGATAAAGAAGATGTAGAAACCTGGATGGCATGCGATGCAGAAGACTGTGGATTTCAAATGCTAAATAATGACGAGATTGTGACTTACGTGCAAGAAGAATCCGACTGTCGACGATGAAGACGAGGACAACAACAACAACGAAAGTAGCAAGGGTCCATCAAATGCTGGCGCGTTTTCTGCTTTAGAAACAGCTATGGAGTGGTACGAACAACAACAACCAGAGTGTTGACCTACTCAACTACTGCTGCTCAAGAGAAGCAGAGACCTTGCAGCGGAAAAACAAAGGTGTGCAATGGTACAGCGAAAAATAAGTGATTATTTTCCACAATAAAGGTAAAATTGCGACATTTTGCACCTATTTAGTTTTTTTCTTCAAGCACGTTTCCAGCATGTCATGATTTTCAAAATTCGTATAGTGTCCGGTTTCATATACTGCATGGATCGTATTCGGTTATCCGAACAATCGCGTATCCGAACGGTGTCCGGTCCCAATTGATTCGGATGAACGACGTTCTACTGTATTACTTCTAAAGAAGAAAACTCGAGGTGAAATTATTTACTTCGCTTTCAAAAAATATACAGAGGAGAAAAAAATTTCGATTTATAAAGTTGTATCGATGGCAACTGATGGGTTCCCATCAGCGACCGGCACAGTCAATGGATTTCTGGCTATGTGTATCAGAGACGATGACTTGCCGCATTTCCTTTCTTACAACTGCATTATTCACCACTACAGGCCTTCTGTTGTAAAATTCTAAATACACTCATGGACAAAAAGTTAACGCACCAAGAAGGAGTCGTCAAAATGAAACGAAATTTTACTTACGTGAAATTACTTTAATGTCTTTTTAATTGTCAATTTACTTTGATAAAAGTAAATGATTCGAAAATCAAAAAAAAAAAGGATCATTTATTTCTGAGAAAAAGGAAAAAGAACAGAAGATTTGATACCCTATTGAATCCCCTCTAGTGCGAATGCATGATGCGATACGATCGGGCATTGAGGCATACAAGTTCTGTATGACAGCAGTCGCCAAGCTTTTTGACCTCACGGACCAGTAAAATCATAATTTAAATTCCGCGGACCATTAATAGAATTTTATAACTTTTCACGTATTGTTTTGAATTGAATTATGTTTCAATGCAATCTTAAAACATAACTTAATGTGATAAGTAAGTATATTCCCCGTTTTTCTGGGGACCAGCGACATTTTCTCACGGACCACCAATTTGACGACATCTGCTGTATGATGTCTTGAGACATTTTGTTCCATATTTGCTGTAACCTTGCCTCTAGTTTGTTCAAACTCGTGGGATGCTCAACTCGCCATCCCAAATAATCCCATATATGCTCGATTGGAGACAGATCTGGGGATCGGGCAAGCCAAGGAAGGGCAGTAACAGTGCGGAGACAGTCTTGTAACACCCTTGCCGTGGGAGGCTGAGCATTGTCTTGTTGAAAAATAGTTCCTGGGAGTCATTGCATGAGTGGCAAGACATGTGGTTGCAGGATGTCATGGACATACCCCTAGGCTGTCATGGTGCCACGGATCAATACTAGGGGTGACCGTGTATTGTAGGCAATGACACCCTATACCATCACACCAGCTGTGGGAGTGGTGTGTTGCTGTAAAGCAAAGGCAGGATTGAGGCGTTTACCACGGGGTCTCCACACACGAACACGATTGACATCTCTGCTGAGATTGAATTTGGATTCGTCGCTAAAGACGAGCTGGTTCCATTCCGCTGCAGTCCAGTTACCTCGAGCGCGGGACCACTTCAAACGGAGGCGTCGATAGGTGGTTCGAGAACACACAGGAGCCCCTAGTGAAGGTGCTACCTGTGCCTGGATGGCGGCCGATGAAGCAGCGGGCTGTACGTGTGTATTTCTTACGACGTGGCAATCTTCTTGACGCGACTGGTCTGTCGAGGGCGTCCTAAGCCTGGTCTTCGTGTAAATAACATCTCTCGGATCCACTGGTCCCAACACCTCCTCACAACACAATCAGAGCGCCCGAATTGACGAGCTACTTACCTAGCGGACCACCCAACTTCCATCATGCCCCTCTCAAACTGTGACAGCTGCTCATATTGTCTTCGAAAACCTTTTAATGGCATGTCTACCTTAGCTCTTCCTTTGTAAACGATTCAACGCACTCAAACAAGCTTTGGTTACCTGTTTTATACTCCACGGAGAACGACGTTAAACGCCCTCTACCGGGTATATATAACGCGCAATCACGCTGCATTTCCAGTCATTTTTCATATCTCTTCGACAAGTACCTTCATGCCAAGTTTCATTACGATCATTTCTTGGTGTGCTAATTTTTTTGTCCATGAGTGAATGAGTTACCATTGGAAAAGTTGGTTGGTCTTCATGATGGTGTGAGTGAGTGAATATTAATGTCGCCCTATTCAGCCACGCGAGGGCTTTTGGAGACGGACCTCGTAATTTTGAACCATAATCAAGGGACATGGATGACACCTGAGCAGGATAATACATACCACAAATTAGGATATCTCCAAAATACCACACCAACGGGAGGACGTTTGAACTTCGACATATTTAAAGCGCGGCGGATCTTCAGAGGTACAAGACTCGAACTCATGACACAACGGCCACAAGTCCGTTACTTTGATCCCTAAGCTAAAACGGCCACTGCATGATGGTGCACCTACCATGATTGATTTTATTAAATTAGTTTTTGCAAGATTAAAAGAAACATGAAAACAGCATGACAATAATAATTTTGAACATTTTTATTATATCATTCAACCAGCAGGTACTGAGTCCGAAAGAGTTTTAAATATAATACACATGTTTTAAAAATAGTCACCAAAATTGTAAATTATGTAAGAGGTTATAGCCCAAATTATCTTAAACTTGTTTCATTTCAGGAAGATATAGAAAATGAATACAACGTTCTACTGTATTACACGGAAACTCAATGGAGATTTAAATCATAAAGTGCTAAAACGATTCTTCATATTTCTGGACGAAATTATAATTTTCTTTGGAACAAAAATTATGAATATGCGGAATTAAAAAAATGGACAATGGATAAAAGACCTCGCTTTGTAAGTTGATATCATAAGTCATCTTAATTTTAAGCTTCAAGGCAATAATCATGTTTTTACAACTACTATTTGATAATATTAAAAATAATTACTTTGGTAAAAATAAATAGAAAAATAAAATTTGTCTCACTTTTTAAAAGCTGTGTGTCAATATCTATTGATTAAATCCTATAAATTAAAATGTACTCAATAGTCTCACTAAATTAGTCAGAAACAGAATTATAGATCAAAGATTTTCTGATTTTAAAAGCTGTGGGTTAAGAGTTTTGCACTTTTACTTCACCTCCGTCTATCGATATTGAAATTGCCGAAGAGAGCTTACAAATGAAATGAATTGAAATCCAATGTGATTATTTGTTGAAGCAAAAATCTATGGAAGTTGGAATTTTAGATTTTTATACATATTTATATTAGTAGATCGGTTTTCTAAAATTTATTGTTTGTTTTGCGAATAATGGCGATGTTCATAAGCACTTATTATTTTTTTTTTAGTGGAAAATAGCGAAAATTCAGAAAGATCAAGATTACCCCCTTTTCCCCAATCAACATTTATCGTCAATCTTAAAAATTGCATCAGTTCATTATTTTCAGTCAAATCTTGATTACTTACTTGTGAAAAAAAACGATTTTAAATATGTTCTAAAAAATAATGCTAAATCGAATTTTTTATAATACTAATTATATTTTTTTTATATAAAATATATAACATTAATAGTTTAAGTTTAAAAAATAACATGGGATATAAAACGATTATGTATGTATAATATACAATACATTGAGTCTAATAAATGTACAATACATTATAGAAATCGTTTTTTATTTATTTTTAAAGATAGAAAACATGCGGCCCGTAATATCATATGAGTTTGACATGGCTGATCTAGAATAATGTAAATGAGAATTCATCAAACCAGATGACTTGTCCCCATTTCAGTAGTGTCCAGTTTAGGTGGTCTCAGCACCATTGTGTAGTCTTTTCTTAGTATTCCACGCAGAAACTAATGGTTTTGGAATAGTTTACTCTGTCCTGAATTTCCGCAGCATGCAAACGCCGCAGAATAATTTTTGTAGTGGTTAGAACCCGCGACATTCGGGTTCGTAGCCTAGTAACATATCCGCTAGACAAAAATAATCACCTCTGTCCGGAGGCTGTTTGGCTTGAATTTAGATTACCGGTACACTACTCTCCCACCAGTGATTTGGTGGATAGGCAAACGATTTTTTTTTCACGAAGAGCATGCTTTTTTAAAAAAAATTATTTCTTTATTATTTATCTTATTCATTTTTCTTGCGGTAGATTGCGCCACGACAGTTCATAAAGTTGCGTTTTCTTAATCACGTCCGGGTCACCAATGTAGTGGTTAGAATCAGCGACGTTCGTCGGGTTCGTAGCCTAGTAACATATCCACTAGACAAAAGTGATCACTTTTGTCAAGTGGATATGTTACTAGGCTACGAACCCGAAGGTCGCGGGTTCTAACCATTACATTTTCATGGATACGAGTTTCTCAAGGTGGGTACGAGGTCCGTCGCCAAAAGCCCTCGTGTAGCTGAACAGTGGTACGACGTTAATATTCACTCACTCAAGAGGGGTATTCCTCTCGGACGTTATTTGCGGCTGTGTAGTCATGTGTTTTCGGGCGACTACCCTCTCCAACACGGTCCTTCAACTTCAACCACTGTCATAACCCTTAACACATTAGTCCATGAAACACCTATAAAATTGGTTGTTTAGGCCACAGACGCTCCAGCGATGCGAGCTCCAATTGCCCTGCCTTTTTTCACGTCATAGAAGTCAAATATAATAAAGCCTCATGAGGAAAAGAATTTTTTCATGCAACTCTCACACTGCCAAATGTTTACCGATACCTTCATTTTCGATGCCAGTAGGTGGCACATAGTCGCGACCGTTTATTGGACGGTCGAATCCCTTTGGGTGTTCCTATTTGTCCTACGCTTTGAAGCGAATGTTGTTCCGGCACCAGTCAGTTGATGACGTCGGAGACCAGGAGCGAATGGTGCTGCCTGAGGAAGTGGGGGAGAAGGGTTTCCTACAATCCAGTCCCCTTACGTTTCGAGATAGACTCCTCCAGAAAAAGGCATAAACGAGGACCGTTTTTAGGGTCCCGGCTAGAAGCAGAGAGAGCAGAAACGTGCTCTAAGTGTAAGATGACGATTGAGATATTCTGTAAATTAAATTGTATATATTTATATCTCTAGCCTGTGTGTTTCGTACCCAATGCGTCACAGCCTGTACAAATTGTTTATAAGTATGTTTTATCATTATAAATCAAACGCTTCACAAAATTAAAGCTATATAATTAGACACCACAAAAAATATTAACTTTTTTTAATGAAACCAACAAATAAAAAAAATGCATCAAAACCTAAAATTATACAAAACACAAACAATACAGCATTGTTGCTCATTCCTTAGAATCAGTTGTTCTAGTTAAGAACCAAAAAGTCAAATTTAGTTTATATACGTTTCATTGCTTTGGAAAGGTGAACAGTAGTGTAATGTTGATTTAAATTGCTTTTGTAGGCAAAACGCTTTGAACAAATAGAACATGTATATGGTCTTTCTCCCGTATGCTTCACTTGGTGAAGTTTCATGTTATCCAGTCTTGGTGATGTATATGAACAACTATTGCAGAAAAACTTTTTAAAATAACCATTGGTACTTGCATAAAATCCAGGCGAATTTTGAGATAAAAGCACTAAAAGAGAAAATTTGAATGTCATTGATTTGGTTATTATTCATTTGTGAAGCATAGTGAGCTCTGAATTGAAACAAATACCAAGAAAAAGTAATTTAAATATAAACAACAATAAAAAGAGAACATAATTATGACAAAACTCTCCATAAGAAATATGAGGTAAAAAATTAAAACTTCATCACTAATGAGTTATATATTCCAAATTTTTTTTATTCAAATACATAAAATAACAACTTTTAAAAATTAATTTTATTTTTCTTATCTAATACATCAATCTAACACGAAAAAAGGCATTTAATCAATAAGATGAAAATAAACTTTTAAAGAATTAGAGCAATATTTTAGAATAATAAAAGTGTAATAATGTATATAATTCTTTAAATTAATACAATAAAATAAGAATTCTTATAAATTAATAAGATAGTAAAAATTAACTGGGGGTGAGAAACTTTTCAAAAAATTTGATTAAGGGAGGAAAAAAAAGACTTCCTATTAAATAGATGGAATATAGATTTCACACATAAAGCCCTTATCATCCACGAGATACAAACAACAATCTTCAAAACTATTTACTAACACACATTGTTCCATTTATGCATATTAATCTATTATAATCTTAAAACTTTTCTTGTTAATGAGAAAAAGTAAAGAACATTATATTAATATTTTATTAAATATGCTTTTAAATTACAGGATGCCACACTGATACCATATATATTATAAAAGATGTTCTATATTGGCAGAACATTTCTTTACTTGTTTTATTATATATATCATTTACATTAAAATAAACAGAGTAAAAAAACATTTTTTTTTTTTCATTTCAAACTCATAAGAATAAATAGAGCTAAATTCTGGATTAATTGTGTTTGCATCCATTTTATTTTAATATAGCAAATGAGTAAACATAATGAAATTTTGAGGTAAATAACTGACACTTTAGTTAAATGGAATAGTATAATTCCTCCAATATATATATATATATGCAAGGTGTAACCCCTCCCTTTGTTTAGACTCCTCCCATAATAACAGCAGAACGATTTTCACGCCCTCTAGCGGGTAAAACAATATTCAATGATGGCCAAGTTTCGGCAGTAAGGATGTTCCAGCATATGCTACGATCCTTTTAATTCTGATCTAAATGTTTGTTCTGTAGTTATAAATGTAAATGTTTTTTTTTCAATAAACATGTTTAAATTAACTAAGTGGACTTAGTTAAGAACCCATGTGTGTTCCTTTATTACTCATTGGGTCACCCCTTATAAAGATATATAAACATTTATGTATATAAGGACTGTATTCTCTTTTTATAGCTATTAATGAGCTACTTTTAGAAGTATAATTATGCATAGTTTTCCATTCTCGATTCAATGAATAAATATTTGTAAGAATTGTTTTCTTCGAATAAAAAAAAGTAATGATGAAAAAAATTTATTAAATAATATATATAAAGATTTTTCCAAAAATTTAACATAGGGGAACATAACACTCATTACATAATAAACATTAATACAAGTGAAGTATAATCACGGAAATGCATAGAAAAATAAATAAAAACATCTAAATACTGAGAATTTAAAAATTTTTTAGCAAAAATTAATAAATTTTTTTTAAAAATTAAAATGTTTATATATAATGGTATCAGTTCATTACCAATGTTTTAAAACAAGTGTTACATTAAAAATACAATTCTGGTGAGAAAAGAAATTGAAAATGATTTGTTAATGATATTTATTTTCACTCCATTATAAAAAAAAAATTATCTTTTTTCTGTATTTGCTACATATTCTTCAAAATGAACGGATTTACGATGTCGATTGAGGCTTCCAGCTTGAGTAAAGCTTTTGGAGCAAATAGAGCAGATATGAGGACCTTTTCCATAATGTTTTCGCAGATGCAGACGCATGTTGTTAAGTCCAGGGGTGGTATAGTTACACAAACTACACACATACCCTTTAGAATCTTCACTACTTAAGCATCTGAAGGATTCACCAGAAAATACAGCTGTAATGTAAATTATATTAATTAATAACACATAGGGTTTTAAAATAGACACTATAATTTTTTTAAGTGATCCAGTTAAACAAAAAATTTTAAAAAGAGCCATGATAGTACATATTTTTCTAGAAACTTTTCTTTACATAAAAAAAAAAACACAATTGGAAAAAAAAAGATAAATTTAGATTGTTTAAACTTATTTGCAAGAACTTGAAATCGATGGATTAAATTAAATGTATATTTATAATTTATCACTTATGAAATGCTAATAAAAATACAATATTCAATATTTTATGGCATATGTTTAAAATTTTTAATTTAAATTAAGGTTTAAAGTATCATTTTCATTCAAGATTTAAGAACTCTAATAACTAACTTAAGAGGGTTTTTTATTTTTTTCAAAATACTACAAATGTGCTAAATCAAATGTCAACAACTAATATAAAAAAAAAATTACGTCAATTCCTACTTAGGTCAACAAAAAATTTTTTTATTTTAGTTACTTTTTATGAAATAGTTACAGGTAATATAAATATGTACATACATATGACAAAATCACAATATTAAGTGACAAAAAAGAAAGATTTTCCTAGAAATTTTCCATTTTGCTTTCTATATAAAATGTTGGACTATTTTTTTTGTTACTAATTATTCAATAATTAAATTTAATTGTTCTTAAAATAGTACAGTAAAAAAGAAATCACATTCTCAGAAATTAGTCAGGCCTAGGTGGATTCTAACACGATTTGCGAAAACCCACGCATATTAAGGACACAATGAAAGATTTTCCTAAAATATTTTGACATTTTGTTTTCTTTTTATTTTTAAAATTTAAAACTATTTTTTGTAAAACCTGTATTATTCAATCATTAAAGTTTAATGATCTTAAAATAGTACAGTAAAAATTGAAATCAATTCAAGATATATATATTAGGTCTAGGTGGGAACAATAGAACCAAGACAACTTTTGGAATGAGAAAGTTCAGCCATTTTAAATCTATTGCCTACAGGAAATTAATGTTATGATATTTCATTACTATATATGTGTTAACAATTATTTTTTTATTTACTAATTTATTAAATTCTTAATTTTAATTAAGGGGAAATTTATTATTTAAAAAACCTGTCAATATCTCAAGTGTCAGCCCACACGAGGTAAAAAAAATGATGAACTCTGAAATGAAAATGAAAAAAAAAGGAGATTTGTTTTAAAGAACTTACTACTGATTCTAAAAGAAATGGTGTTTACAGATTTGTGTGTATAAATATATATATCGGTTTCAAAAAGTTAAAGGGAAGTCAAATTAAAATACTCTGTAAACCTGTTAAAGATAAGAGAGAGAGAGAGGTCCACCTTTTTTTTCAAAAACTTGAGATTTTATGCAGTTAGATTTTTTTTTATATATTTAAAATTATTTAAGATACAGTGAAATTTTTGAAGAATTTGTCATTTTCAGAAATTTTTATCTTAAATGGATATCAAATACTTGAATGAAACTTTTTAATTATCAAGCATAACAGAAAAAAAATGGCATTTTTTACAACAAAAAGCAGACAAGACAATTTCCTTTTGAATTAATAAATAATACATAAGTATATTCATTAATATTATCTGTATTGAAGTTGTAATATTTTTTAATGAAATTTAGCAATAATATATTTTTGCAATAACTTAAAAAAGCTATAAAATCAATAATTTATACATAATAAATAAGAAAATAAAATACATAATTAAAATAAATTATGCAGAGGAGTGGTTCTCAAACAGTGGAATTCCTAGGAATTAATGAAAATTCTCTAAGAAAGGTGCTGCAAAAAACAAATTTGGGCTTCTATTACTCCAAGAAGAGAATCTAAATACCATCTTCTTTTTAAAACTAATAATGATACTATAATATGAGAATGTTAAGATAAAATTGGACATTTATGTTGGCTTCCCAAGAAAAGGGATAGTCACTTTTAAATATTTGTACAGAAATAAATAATTTTCAAAAACAGTGGTAAAATTTTGTTCATATAGAAGCACACACAGTTGTCATCTTTTAAAATATTTTGATACCTAATACTTATCAGGGGAAGATAATAGTGCACAATACTTGACTTGTATCACTTCCTCATAAATGCAGAGAATAGCCATATCATCCCCGATTCATTTGTTTAAATTTCATACGATTAATAAAATAGCCTCTTGGAACTATTCCCCCCCCCCATCTTTTGGAAATTTGTGTGAAAAAATATGTGTGAGCTCATTCTCTTAATTTATAATTTTCCTTTATCATTCTCCACATAGAATAAAAATCTGCTTCAGATGGTCTTATGCTCTTCATATTTAATTCATAGTAACATAAGTTTATTTTAAATCCCCTTTCCCCTAGTCTATATCAATGCACACTGTAACATTCTATTTAAATTTTGCTGGAATTTCCAATAAATAATTTCGCATATTACTTGACTTCTATTGTTTCATTATCAATTGATTATATATAAATTAATATTAATATACTTGACTCTAACTCGACTTAAATGCCATAGGAAAAAATATATTGCTCTCTAATATCAGTATTTAGAATAAAATCAAAAACAAATTGTATTGTACTTCAATCAAACGGATACATTTTGATACATAAACACATACATCATATAATATTATTGTCATCATAAAAAGAACAAAGCAAGTGCATAATGGATATTTTCCTCCAATTTTTACTTTAGAAAATTTTATCACATGAAAATGTAATAAAATTAAAATACACAAGGCATATTATTTAAATATTCAAAAAAGGAATAATTTCTTTCTAACACTTAGTGATTTCATATATAAATATATGTAGACCAGTAGATTTGAAAACTTTGATTTTCTAGAAATTTACATGTCAGCTTGCTTTTTGTCTTTAAATAGCTCAACAATATACAAGACTATTTTTATATATAAATAGGCATATCTTAATTACAAACTAAGAATACATAAACAAAAAAAAAAAATGGGAAAACAAGATGTAAAAAATCTTTTACCTTTAGGTCATACATTTAGTTGTACAAAAGAGCAGATTTTAAAATATTTTCATGTACAATATAGCAGAGAAAAAAATTTATTTAAAACAAAAACAAACAAAAATTATAATTTCTTTTACTAGTAATTTTACTAACACATTGTTAAATAAAAAGAATGGGATTTTATTTTTTATATCAACAAGAAAATGATTAAAACAAGTCAAATATACTGGTTGAAATTTTTGGAATGAAATACTTTACTTTATATATGATTTCATAAATGTTCTCAAGTTGTTTAGATTAACATGGATAACACACACAATAATATTATAGAAAAGTACATACCTTAAGTTATAAAAATGTATCAATATATCTATATATGTTACAGTGACCACACTACTAAGAGCTATATTCATTTAAAAAAAATTCAAAGCAATGTTTAAGTATAGATATTTTTTCTAAAAAAATTACACAAACAATATTATAGAAAAAGTACATACCTTAAGTTATAAAAATGTATCAATATATCTATATATGTTACAGTGACCAACCACACTACTAAGAGCTATATTTCAAAGAAAAAAAGATTTCAAAATGTTTTTCTAAAAAATGTGATATTTTTTCTAAAAAATTATCACATGAAATTTAAAATCAAATATGCATATATAAAAAAAGATGCCATAAATAAATTGTAATTTTGATACCATGTAAAAAAAACTAAATTTCCTATTTGGCTGTATAGAAAATGAAGTTTTCTTTAAAAAAAAATCAGTAACAGTCGATCCTCATCAATCTGAATGTTGCTTAATTTGAATAGCTATTTAAAAAAAACTCAAAAAACTGAGCTATGTTCCAAGCAGTTTTTTTCTGACCTAATATATATCAAATAATGAGCTGATTTGAATTATCTTACAAATTATTTGTCATTTGTTTGGTTTAAAAATTCTTTTTACTGTGTTTAGCTATATACCTTGCTCATTCTATTAATTATCGTTTAATTTGGATTTGCCTCAATCCGGAAAACCTAAAAACAGCTCCAATTAGTTCAGATTAATGAGGTTCTATTACATACATAAGTATCATTAATAAGATACAAAATACAATAATTCAAAATAGAAATTTGACTCATCTAAATTGTGTATTTTTCTTTTACATAAATCCTGTATTAAAAAAATGGTCCATGTAGCAAAAATCAGTAAGGACATTCCAAAATAACGTAAAATATTTAGGTAATTTAAAATATGCAAATAATTCAAATTTTCATTTTGAATGGAGTCTTCACATTGAAATTGTTTTTTCCTAATGCTTGCGTTGATGCAAATTCATGCTGTGGTGTCTGGAGGTGGAGTAAGGACAAAGTTCACACACATACCACTTTGAACCCGTACCAGAAAAACATTTGAAAGATTTGCGAAGTATTGCTACAGAAGAAAATATAATAATTAATTTTAAAATATTAGGCATGAGAAAAAATTAAATAAATTCTAGATTAATTAACAGACTCTGCATTACACATTTAATATTTTATTTGTAATAACACTTCATAATGGAAATGCTGATTAAATATTTAATAGCAAATATTTCTGGCTAAAACGATAAAGAACAATTTTTTAAAAAAATTTTCAACAAAATGATTTGCATTAAAAAGAATTCTATATATTTTTTCTTTTTTAACAACAAAGAGAATAACATTTTTATATATCCCCATTGTCCCAGATCCACTTCTGTTTATATCAACATAAATATTCAAACATTACACTGAATAAAATTTAAAAAATTTTTTATATGCTATAAAAATGTACAAGTGATACACAGATTAAATAATTATAATGATGCTGAAACTATTACAATTATACATAAAACCTGCATCCAAATCACTCTTTCCAAAAGTAAACGGATTTGTTTATTGAAATTAAAAACATTTTCAAAAAATTAATAGTAATTTATTCTTTAGATAAATATAACATTTTATAGAAGGAAGATTTCCTTTTTACAGAATTAAATAATTATTAATTTGAGAATTCTAGATAGTTAACCCCTTTAAACAATCTAACAGTACATTGAAAAATGGATCATATAATTTCTTAGGTTTCTGTTCCCCACCATTTTCTTATAATCATAAACAAAAATGCATTGTGATGAATATTAAAATAACTTTAATTATACATTCAATAGAAGATACCTGAAAATTTGCAATTATTTTTTTAGAAAATATGTTTTTAGTAAAATATTATAACTATTTAAAAAATTTTCTTATTTTAAAATAATTTAAAAAGTGTAAGTTTTTAAAATATATAAACAGAGCCGCTTTTCCACTTAGGCATGTGCCTAAGGCACAAAAGATTTGGGGATGCAAAAATTGGAGAGTAAAAAGAACAAAAAAAATAAATAAAATTAATTAAATTTTTTTTCAGCTAATGCACCACCGCCTAGCAAATCACAAGAGAACCATTTTCTGCTCTTTTGAGAAAAACTGAAATGAGATATACTGTGGAAAAAAAAAGCTTAACAGTTACATGTTGCTATGCACTCAAAATGATATTATAATGGAAATTGATTACAATGATGTCATTAATGATTTTGCAATCAAAGCTCAAAGAAATTATTTACTAAACAAGTACAATGCCAGCGATTTAACAAAAAATAAGGATGTCTAAAAGTAAAGATAGTGATGAGATAAGCGAAGAAAAAGTTGGTAATTGACAAGTTGAAAACAGTTAATACACTAATGTATACTCTAAACTGCAAATGCAAACAATTTCATTTATGTACTGAACTAATTTACAAAAGGGTAGGAGGTCTGTGAAGACGTAAAGTAAGAAATGAACAACAGTCGCCAACTCATGCCACTTCTTACAGCTGCCTGTTGGCATTCCAGGACACGGCATTCCCATAGGCAGTGGGTAAAGGAAAAATTCTCCAAAGAGCAAAAGCAATGAAAGAGAAAAAAGTTAAATGAAAATCCCTACAGAACCAAAACTCGAAAAGGTAAGAACGGAAGAAAGGAGTATTCTAGAAATTGTGGTGGGGGGTATAAAAGTTTGAAGTACCTAGGATGCAGGGGAAGTTGAAAACGGCCCTGTACATAAATGTCATTGCATTTTTTAATGTACGAAATTTAATAAAATATTAAAAAATTGATTAAAAATACTATTTAATTAATCTTTTTTTAAAAGAAAAGTACAATTTTTAAAAATTTATTTTAATCAAAAACTAAACATGAAAACAACTTTAATGAAATATAAAAATCAAATGTATAAACATAATTTAAAAATTGTAAAATTACCAATATATTGAATATATATATATTCAAATATCTGATGAAACCAAATCAAAAGCTTAATAAATTTTATTTATAAATTTATTTATTAAAAGAAAAGTACTATAAGGATCTTTTTACTTCATAAGTAAGGTTTAACTGTCTAAAATATAAAATTCTAAGTAATAAAAAACTATAATGATTAAAATAAAGAATTGAAATATTTTGAGGTGAACTTCAAAATCTGATATGTTAGTGCTATTCAAATTATATTATCACCAAATAGTTAAGCACAAAAGTTTTATTTCAGTAACTTTTTCTTTATAATGAATACATTTTTTATAAACTAAGCTCAGTAGCACAACAGCCCATAAGGGCCAAGGCCTAAAACTGTGCCTATCTCAGTTTTCGTGACCTCAGGTGCTGAGCAGATGTTTCGGTCAGGTGGTCAGTCTAATGCAAAATCCTCAATGTTTAATTCCCAAGCAAGCTTGGTACTTATTTTATCCACTGAAGGGATGAAAGGCTGAGTCGACCTTGTCCAGTCCAGGGTTTGAACCCCGGACCTGTGGCATGGAAGCATGATGCACTACACTCGACCACCGGGCTTCATTTCTTTATAAAGAATTCAAAATTAATTTTTAACTCAATAATGCTTAACAAATATATTATGAAAAAAGTTTATTACTCAAGCCTTTGGAAAGTTCAACACAAATACACACAGAAAGATATAACAAATTCAAATAAACGAATAAAAATAAATACTGATTTTAATGTAACGTAAGACACACAAAAATAAGCAAAATTTAAAATAGCGTAAATATAGCTTTCAAAAATGATTCAGTTCAACATTATGAAATAATCATATTTTTGAATGAATAAATATTTTTGAAATCAGGAATATTTCATTTGAAAAATAATTTTTAATGAAACACAAACATATATATATAAAAAGTCAAAGTTAGATATATTACACTTTCAAAAACAATTGTTTCTTCAAATTACAACTAGAAATATTTTTATCAATAAAATTGATTTCAACTATATGAAGTATACTAAATTAAGTATGTGTATGTGATTAAAAAGTATATAAATTAAATATATTATTTTTCTAATACAAAGTATATGAATATTATGGTATATTTTGAATGACACAGTTGAAAAATCCATATGTTAAAAGGCTAAGTTACATATATTTTTTAAAAAGTATTAATAGAAGACTACATAAATAATTACAACCAAGATGGACAGAAAAATTTGCAGTATAATTAAATAAACCTTTTTTTTTAGTTTGAATACTTATATATATTTTTTATTCTTACATTATCTATTAAAATTTTATGTTTTTTCTTTAGTTATTCAATATAAAATTTTTTGCAATACATTTATGGACTACAATACATATAACAATGTTTTTAAAAAAGTAAATATAAGAAACTCTATATAATTACAGTTTCATACACCAAAAATAAATTTAAACTGAAACATTTCAAATAAGATTAGGAACAATTAAATAACACTTCTCAATGCACAAGTAACATGCCTATAGTTAATTTTAAAATGATATAAAAATTACAAATTGATATTTCAAATAAGAAAAACAAAATTAAACAAAAGTACACACATTTTCAGTACTAGCCCTTTTTTTTCCTCCCCTATTCTAATAAAAATTTTAACTTTTTTCAATGACTCTTATATTAATTGAACTATATCATAATAAATTTAAAAAAATATTTTATGAAAATGATACCAGTTTGATTTTGTTACTATTTATTCCATGTATTTTTACAAACACAAGTTATATATATATATTTAAAAAACAAAATTAAAAATGCAATTTCTATAATTTATTAGGCAATTTTGAAAGAAATCTCCTCATGATTATTTTGCCTTTTCTCTGTTTAAATAAGATGCTTAAGAGTAGAAAATAAATATTTCAAAATTCAATTATTTTAATGTAAGGTTGTTTTAATGTCTTGTTAACTTTCCAGACTTTATTTTTAATTTAATTGGAATTTATGTTAAAGATTTTTTAAAGATTTTCTGTAATAAAAAGATTAATTGTATGAATGATTTTAATCAATTTGTATAAATCTACAGTATTTTCAAGATCCAAGAAATTTTATGCCAGATATATTATCTAATCATTTTTTGAATAAATTCTGTATTGTAACCATTTTTTTAACATGATTTTCATAATATGAACAATATTTATAAAAATCAGAAATGTTTATATATATTCAGGGATAACTAAGTTGAACAATAATGTATATTAAATTTATGATGCAAATAAAAAAAAAATCTTCCTGTTCAATTAAAATAAATTGTATCTTTTTCCTTCACCAAATAAAGTTTGGAATTTGAAAATTTTCAATTAGTAACCCAATATTAATAGAATAATAAAGAGTGAGAAGCATTTTTATAACTTGAGTAGATATATATACATTACATAAATAATATTAAAAACAAAATTTGTTTCAGCAAATGTGGATGTTATTTTAGAAAACATACAATTATCAGTTATAAAAAAGTTTCACAAAAAAATCAGAATTTAAACAATCTTTTAACGAAAATGTACTCTTTTTATGTGTACATTTAGATTGCTTGTTTGAGAATAACATTTCCCACAAACAGGACAACAAAACGGGCGAGCACCCGTATGAGTCACTTCATGACGTTGGATGTCAGACAGCTTATTCGAGCAATAGGAGCAATACTTGCACGTATGTTTGGAGTTTTTCTTACTTGAAACACAAGCAAAGAAGTCATAAACCGAATTCACTGTTAAAGAAAGTTTAAAAAGATTTTAATACAAACAAATTGTATGTTTTTAAAATTAATTTAAACTAAGAACATTTCACTTCATTTAAAAAGTGAATATATATATCTATATAAATCTAAAAGTGAATATATATATCTAAAGAAATTAATGCAACATAATTTGCATCAAACAATTTCACGTTATATAATAAACATAAGAAAATTCTTTAATAGTTATTTTATTAACAACATAAAAAACTTTTCAATAGATAAAAATATAAACATTTTCTCTTGTGACCATAAGTACTATTTTGTTGATGAAATCTTAATCAGATCTTAGGCAAGTCTATGTGGAAGCTTGAACCCCCATAAATCTCTTTTTACTTTCTGTGTACATTCTTAATATGAACATTCAAACTGCTTGTTTGCGAGTAACACTTCCCACAAATACGACAACAAAATGGACGGGCACCCGTGTGAGTCACCAAATGACGTCGAATATATGACATGTTTGTTGATGAATAAGAACAAAATTTGCAGAAGTATTTGGCCATTTCACCCCTTGTAACACATTTAAACTTGTCACATACAGAATTTTCTGTTAAAAAAAAAGACATTGAGTTACAAAATGTATGCATATAATTTTTAGACAACCTAAATATAAACATATACATATATATATATATATTGGAAATATTAAAATGGAATTGTATAAGCACAATAATGATAAATTTCTATAAAACAAAATTAACTAACTTGAAGTAAATAATAGATTTTTTTTATAATACTGCACTGAATTAAATCTTTAGTTAATTTTTATACCTGTTATTTATAAAAAAAATGCAATTCACAAAATCAAATCATTTAGTTTTACTATATAAAATATGGTTTCAGCACTTGTAAAATACTTTTTAAATCCATATATAAATAGTCATAGGAAATCATCAAATATTTTAGTTATTCTTAATAATATTATTTGCATGAACTTAAAAAGATTTACAAGCTTTATTTTAACATTTATAATTTTGAAGAAAAAAAAGTTCAAGAAAAAAATTACAAGAATTAAATTTTCCAACATTTTTGTTTTAAAAAAATATATCCATTTTTAATATAAATTTATATGATAGTTTAGAAAGTTAAATTTTTTTTATTTATCTAGGAAATAAAATGGCAATAATAAATTACATTTCTTACATGCATATATTTTCTTTTACCATATTGCATAAAAAAAGTCCAAGCTTTGAATTAAAAAAAAGTTATTTGACAACTTAAAATACGTATGGTATACAATTTATACATTGCCTACACAAAACTATTATTTAAAAAAAATAAAAAAAACTTTTTTTTAATGAAGATATTTCATTAAGATAGATGATTAATTTTATTTTTCAAAAATTATACAATTAAAAATTACTTATCTCTTACACAATTTATAATTATGTATGAGGTAATAAAAAAATATTTTTATGTTGTCACTAATTATGTTAAAATATTAATTTTAATTACATTTTTTTTAAAAATATAATTGACTGAACTTTTATATTACAAAATATAAAACCATTTACACCTTTCAGATAATTATTTCACTTCAATACAAAATAATAGAAATAGACAAAAGGACATATATAACCATGAATGTAATGAAATTAGACATAAATGATAAATGAATCATATCATAGAATAAAAACAAAAAATTCCTCTATATCCAAATTACATAAATCTTTTTTAAAATATATATGTTTACAGAAATGATGACAGCGTATAATTATGAAATATTTTAGAGATCAAAGTCTCTGAATAGTTTGCACAAATGAATTCTCCTTATGAAAGCAGTTAAATTACTCTTCTGAGAGAATATTTTTCCACAGGTGGAACATTGAAATGGATGTTCCCCTGTATGTTTTCTTTGACGATTTCGCATAAGGGCTGCATTGCAGGTAGAATAACCACAAAGTTTGCAGATGTATTTTGGCCCTTTAATAGTTAAAAGAAGCACAAAAAAAAAAAAAACTTTAGGTATGTAAATATAAAATTTGTACATTTATATCAAGATCAAATATATTATGTTCAAATCACTTTATTTTAATTCCAATTAATTCAAACACCAAAAGCATAAAATACTTTAATGGTTAAATATTTCAAAGAGGGAAAACATATTTCTCTTTAGTCTAATTAAGTACATTAACTTTTTATAACCTACAAGAAATTATCTCAACTACATCATAACTTCTTAACAAAATATGATGCAATTAATAGAAAATAATTTCAATTAAAAATTAAACATGGAAATAACTTTTAAGAAACATCAAAAATGGATTTATAAACAATTCAAATACATGCATGATTCAAAAACTTGTAAAATCCCCAAAATATTAAATATCTGATTAAACCAAATTAAAAGCTAAATAAATTTCATTTATAAATTTATTTCTGAAAAGAAAAATTATTTGGATTTTTTATACTTCATACCTAAGGTTTAACTGTTTGAAATCCTAAATTCTAAGTAATGAAAACCATGATGATTCAAATAAACAATTGAAATATTTTGAGGTGATTTTTTCAAAATAGAAGCCCAGTGGCTGAGTGGTAGTGAATCGTGCTTCCCTGCCCCAGGTTAGCAGCTCAAATCCCGGGCTGGGCAAGGTTAATTCAGCCTTTCACCCCTTCAGTGGGTTGATAAATGAGAACCAAGCTTGCTTGGGAACTAAACACAGGGGGTTTTGAGTGAGACTGACCATCTGACCGAAACATCTGCATATGCACTTCAGTGCCCAAGGTCATGAAAACTGAGATAGGTACAGTAGGCTTTGGTCCTCATGGACTGTTGCGCCACTGAGTTTAGTTTTTCAAAATCAACACTACTGGTTTTCAAATTATATTACTTCAGTAACTTTTTCTTTATAACAAATATATATTTTTACAAAGAATTCAAAATTATTTTTTAACTTAATAATGTTAAAAAATATATTATGAAACAAGTGTATTAAGTAAGCTTTTGGAAAATTCGACAAAACTAAAACAGAAATATATGAAAAATTCAAATAAATGAATAAAAATAAATCCTGATTTTAATACATTGCAAGACACACAAAAAAATCAAATAAAATTGAAAAGAAATAGAACAAATACACCTTTCAAAAATGTGATCTAGTTAAACATTCTAAAATAATCATACCCTTGAATGAATAAATAATTGAAATTATGAATATTTAATTTGAGAGAGGCAATTTTTAATGATACATGAATGTAAAAAAATCCTGCTACAAAATTAAGCATATCACATCACATTTTTTTAAAAAAATCATTTCTTTAATAAAACAAGAAGCAAATTGTCACTCATTTCTTCTTCTTCAAAAAAAAAATCTTATTAGGTAAATTTAAAACCAAATACAGTAATAAAAATATGCAATAATTTTTCATTACAAAAATTGATTTATAAGCTTTAAGTGTTAAAAAAAAAAGACTATAATTACAAAATTTTTAGTTAAATTCTGAAATTATTTGAATCTCCTACGTTAATATATTTTAATATATAAATCCAATTTTTGCCAGTAAAACTGTAATTTTAAGTACAGGAAAAGTTTGAAATGGTTTTGAATTACACATACAATTGAAAACACAGTTACATCTCTTAAAACAGTATTAATAAAAGACAACATAAGTAATTACAAGCATTTGTAAAGATGGAAAGGAAATTTTTTAAAAAAATTTATCTTACTCACAGCACAATTAAACAAACATTTTTTCAGTAATATTTACCATAAAATCCAATTTATGATGCACACCTATACTTTCAGTTTTTAGGTATATATTTGTCGTATAACACGCATCCCCTTTTTTACAAAGAAACCCGAAATGCTCTTATATTTTAAAGTCATTTATTCAAGGTATTATTCCAAGCTTTAATAAAAAATAGTGTACTTATAGAACTATTACCCTTCAAGTTCATAAGAAATCTTATTTCTTTCAAAGAAACTGTATTTCTCGATATATGTAAAAGATTAATTTTTTTCTATGCTCATCTTTTTTTATTTTAAAGCTCTCACTTTTATACATGCACCCATAAACTTTATCTTATTTTTTGTGTTAAAAGTGAGCATTATAAGCAGGATTTTATGGTATACATATTAATTTTTACATTATTCATTAAAATTCTAAGTTGTTTTTTAAAAAAATTTTAGCATTTCATAAAATTTATTCAAAACAAATATTTGTGTAGTAATACATATACGATTTAGAAAAAAATACATGTATCACTCAGTTTAAAAAAGTGAACAAGAAACTAAATATACTCTTATACACCAAACATAAATTTTAATTGAAACATTTGAAATATGACTAAGAATATTTAATTCAGATTTCTCAATGCACAAGTAACAAGTCAATAACTAATTTTAAAATGATATGAAAATTATGAATTGATATATTCAAGTAAATATAAGGAACAAAATTTAAAAAATACATTTCAGTGTTAGTCCTTTTTTTTATAATTCAATAAAAATTAGAATTTTTTTCATTTAATATTATATTAATTTAATTATATCAAAATAATTTTAAAAGATCTTTTATGAAAATGATACCAATTTGATTTTGTTACTATTTATTCCATGTACTTTTACAAACACAAATTTATAATTTTTTTTCTTTTTGAAATAGAAAATTAAAAATGTAATTTAATTTCTATAATCTGTCAAGCAATTTTGAAAGACAAGATCATTTTACATTTTCTCTATTTAAATAAGATGCTTAAGAGCAGGGAATAAATATTTTAAAATTCAATTATGTTAATGTAAAGCTGTTTCAGTGTTTGGTTAACTGCCAGACTTTATTTTTAATTTAATCGGAATTTATGTTAATTTTTTTTAAAGATTTTATATAATAAAAAGATTAATTGTATGAATGATTTTAATCAATTTGTATAAATTAGCAACTGATTAAAGGAATTTCATGCCTACATATTATGTTATCATTTGTTGATCCAATTCTGTATAGAAACAGCTTTTATTAACATGATTTTCTTAATATGATCAATATTTAACAACTTTTTTAGAAGTACATTGATTTTATTAGTTTATAAAAAATCGGTGATAATCAAGCCAAACAAAGTATGCATAGTAAATTTATGATACAAATAAAAAAAAATGTTTTTCAATTAATTATTATTAACTATTTATCTCTTTTCCCTTTATAAAATAAAGGTTGAAATCTGAAAATTTTCAGTTGGTAACTTAATGTTAAAAAAAATAATAATGATAAAGAGTAATAAGCATTTTTGTAACTTAAGTAAAAAGTATCATATAAATATTATTAAAAGCAAAATTTGTTTCAGTAAAAATGGATGTTACTTCAGAAAACACATTCAATAATCAGGTAACATACAAAAATTTCACAAAAAAAAATCAGAATTTAGATAAATTCTTTATTGAAAGTGCGCTCTTTTCACATGTTTATTTAGACTGCTTGTTTGAGAAAAATATTTCCCACAAACTAGACAACAAAATGGGCGAGCACCTGTATGAGTCACTTCATGACGTCTGATGTAAGACAGCTTATTTGAGGAATAGGAGCAATACTTGCAGTAATGTTTGAGGATTTCATTACTTGCTACACAATCAACGTAGTCATGAACTGAATTCCCTGTTAAAGAAATTTTGAAAAAGATCTAAATATATACGGATTAAGGTATTTTTTTAAATTAATTTTTGCTAAATACATTTTACTTCATTTAAAATGTGATATTCATATATTTAAAGAAATTAATGCAACATAAACTGCATTAAATAATTTCAGATTCCATTATAAGAAGGGGTTTCAAAAAGTAAGGTAACAAGAGGTGCGCAAATTATCCATACGAATAAAAATCCCTCTGAAGCTGTGCAGGTTTATCCATTGGGCCTAGGAGTGGGCACCCAGATAAGCTGGACCTAACCAGATTTTTTGATTGTATATTTCTATCCGCTGGTGCCAAGGGAGCCTGTAGATCATCTGCCCCCAGGGCCCGAAATGAGCTTAAACCGGCACTGCTCTGAAGACATTTACAGCATTCATACGATGACAGTAAATGGAGCTAGTTCTCTAATAACATGACTAAATCTCAATTAGAAGTCAGCTGTGTTGAAGAAAACATGGTCCCCGACTGAAATAAGAAGTATGACATGGTTTTGGTGTTTAAAGAAAAATTCTTCAGCTGAAGTTCATTGGCAATTGGTAGATGTGTACAGTACAAGTGTTATATCATGAAAACAGGTGTGGTTTTAGCACATAAAATTTGACAAAGACTGAACAGATGTGCGAGATGAAAAAAGAGCATTTTCGTTGGGTGGTATTGGACCACCCTCCTAACAATCCCGACCTCACCCCAAGTGATTTCCATCTCTTTGGGGACCTTTAAAGAAACACTTGGAATGTCAGCATTCCAGAACTGATGCTGAGGTTCAGCAAGCAGTCTTGACGTGTTAGCAGAACCTTGACATTGAATTCTACGTTGCTGGTTTTGATGGTTTGGTGTACCAATGGAACAAATGCCTCAATAAATATGATGACTATGTGGAAAAGTAATATGTACCTATGCCTTCCTACATAGTACATATATTTTTATTTTCTGAATACATGTTTCCTCTGAATGAGCTTGCTACCTTACTTTTTGAAACCTCTACATATAATAAAGATACATTTTTTTTAAAAAAATTTAATTCAAAGATAACATTAAAAAGTTTCCAATAAATAAAATACAGACACATAAATCTCTTTTTTATTAGCTGTGTACATTCCTAATATGAACATTCAGATTGCTGGACTGTGAGTAACACTTCTCACAAATACGACAACAAAATGGACGGGCACCTGTGTGAGTCACTAAATGACGTCGAATATATGACAGTTTTGTTGATGAATAAGAACAAAATTTGCAGAAGTATTTGATTATTTCACCCCTTGTAGCACAAACAAACTTGTAACATACAGAATTTTCTATTAAAAAACAAAGATATGGAGTTACAAAATGAATGAATATAATTTTGGGTCAACCTAAATATAAACATATACATATATCTATAATAAAATATTAAAATGGAATTGTAAGCACATAATGATAAATTACAACACATTTTTTTAAAATTAAATTAACTGTCTCAAAGTTAACAATAGATCTTTTTCTTTTTTTGTTATAATATATTGCACTGCATTACATTTTTAAAGTTAATACTTACCTTTTATTTTTAAAAAGTTACAATTCATTTAATCAAATCATTTAGTTTCTCTAGATAAAAATTTGGTCTCAGTACTATCTTTTAACAGTTTTTAAGCATATCAATGTATAAAGAAACAAGAAAATACATTAGATAAGCACTTAAAAAAGATTACAAGCATCATTTTTGGTATTTATTACTGTAGGAAAAAAGAAATGTTAAGAAAAAATACATTTATACAAATTAAATTTCTGAACAATATTTTCTTCAAAAATATATTCATTTTTTTTAAATAAAAATTTATATGATAGTTGAAAAAAATGTTACTTGTTCAGGAAATGAAAAGGCAATAATAAATTACATTTTTACATACATATTTTTTCTTTAACCATATAACATAAATAAAGCCCCAGCAACAAAATGAAACAAGGTAATTTGACAACTTAAAATCCATGTGAAATACGATTTATGTATTACATATACCAGCTCTTATTTAAAAAAAAATTAATTTTTTAAAGAAAAATTTAATGACTATTAGATGATTTTATTTTTCAAAACTTATAAAACTAAAAATTATTTATCTCTTCTACAATTTTAATTATATAAGATGTAAAAATACAGTTAAAAAACCATATTCATGAAGCTACACAATATGTTAGAACATAAATTCAAATTTTAAATTATATTTAAAAGATACCATTGATTGAACTTTTAAACTCAGAAATATAAAGTAATTAACACCTACCAGAAAATTATTTTATTTCAATACAAAATAATGGAAATAGACATAAGATTGTATATAACCATGAAAGCCCACTAAATTAGAAATAAATGTATCAAATTACAGAATAAGGAACAGAAATAATGACAGTTTATAATTATGAAATATTTTAGCAATCAAAGTCTTTGAATAGTTTGTACAAATGAAATCTTCTCATGCGACGAGTTAAATTACTCTTCTGAGTGAATTTTGTTCCACAGGCGGAACACTGAAACGGACGTTCTCCTGTACGTTTTCTTTGATGATCTCGCATGTGGCCCATATTGCCAGTAGAATAACTGCAAAGTTTGCAAATGTGTTTCCGCCCCTCAATAGTTGAGGTGCATTTGAAAATATCTGGTTTGATAAATTCATCAATAGATACTATAAAAGAAACACTTTTTAAACCAAAAATAAACAAGGGCAAAAAAAATTCCACTTCAGGTATATAAATATAAAAATAATACAAATAGCCTGACTTTAAAGTATAATTTTAAAATATGTTTTGTTTATTTTTAAAATATAAAGGACTGCTAAGCAAATTAATTTGTACATTTGTATCAAGACCAAATATATTATGTTCATATCACGTAATTTAAATTCCCATTAATTCATACATGAATAAAAGACATTAAAAGCATAAAATACTTTAATGGTTAAATACATCAACAGGGGAAAAAATATTCCTCCTAAATCTTACTAAACAAAATACGATACAATTACCAGAAAATAATTTGCTTTAAATCAGAAAGTGTTACAGTATTTAAAATATGATTTCAAAACTTTTTATTAATGTACAATTCAATAGAAAAAAATCAACAATATTACTAAATACATGAGATTTTTTAAAAAATTACTTTTGTCAAATATAAACACATCATATAAGCAATCCATGCAGTTTAAGAAGGCATGGTGGAGGAACATCTTAAAATGTCTTAAATTCTGTAAACATGATCTTAAAAATTCCTTGATTAAAATTTTTTGAAAAAATTATACATTTAAATCTTAACAGATTAATTTATTTATATAACAAAAAAGGGAACAAATAATGATTTACAGAATACATTTATTACATCTTTAAAATGAATCATAAATAATTAGAATGAAAAGATTAATCAATTCAAAAGCTCCTTTCAATAATAAAGAGAGCACACATTTTTTTTAACACAATACAATTTTATTTTCAGTAACAATTCAATTTTGTAGAAACATAAGTAAGTTTCTTCATTTTATTTTTTCTAACTTCATAAAAAGTTACACAAATATAACAGATAAATTTACATATAACATTTTACTTTCAATAGGGCTGCAGATTGGTATTTTTACCATTGCAGATTTAGTACATTTCCCAGGAGTTGGTATCAGTTTTTAGTGCAGCACCATATAAGTATATACCAACTGCCACAATGTAACTGAGATGCCCAGTTTCCTCCCCAGTGGAAAGTACCTGAGCTCTGATGATGCAAAATTTTACAGGGAATTTAATTTTGCTGAGAGCATCCAAGTCAAATGGGTAATCAAGGGATATTTTACATGTCACACAATCCTATGACATGGGCGCTGTTGATTTTTTGCATTATGAAAATTCCCTGACTCTGGCCAAGGTCAAACCTGTAATCTTGGGTGTACAAGGCCAAAACCTAACCAACTATGCCACCCAGCTGGCATTTACATAAGACAAGTAATATAAATATTTGTTCATCTGGCTATATGAAAGTTTAAATTGGTGGTGGTGGTGGCTGCATATAATGATAAAAAAAATTATTGTTCTTCACATAAAAGAATCTTTTCAATAAAAATTGTCTGACTGCATATGCTGCCTAAATTAAAATAAAACTTTTAGTCAGTACTTAAAAACAAATTGAATATAGTTACCCCATATATTCATTACAAATTTCAACACCATGCAAAAATAGAAAAAAAAAGTTTCACTAATTATTTCATATTAATTGATGCCTTTTAATAATTACATCACTTCAGATTGAAACATATTTAATACAGAGATTGCAAAAAGTTTTTGGACCTGCAATTAGATTGAACTAGTTATTACCTTATACTTGAAATATGACTATTTTCAAAAGAATTATGTTTTGCTTTTGCCAGTAAATTTAATCTAGAAGATTTAATAAAATAAAGTCATTTGATTAGTTATTTAAATAAATTTAAGCTATTTCTTTACGGCTCCAAAAAACAATAATTACAGTGCAAATTATTTCACATCAATGAAAGAAAGATTAACATTTTTATTTTAATACAGACTATTTAAATCTTTTTAATTCCTTTTTTTTCTATTTGTTTTCATGCTGCTGAAAAATATTCAATTCTTTAGGTTTATAGTTTTTATTATATACTTTTTTCCTGCCTGTTTTAAGAAACTTTGTAAGGGTATTCAAGAGAGGTGGGAGACCCCTGACACCTCCAGGGTCTTCTCCCTCAAAATTAGGGTGGAACCAAGCCAAATCGTACTGTCACCGGTATGGTACTCAAACAATCTAGCCCTTTACTGCAGTGAATTTCGTGGGCCTCTATTTGACACCATTAGACAGATAGCATTAGCAACAACAGCAGGTTTTACTGAACAAAAGAAGCAACAAATGGTATCATGTTCTTGATGTCTTTAATGTAGATTTTATAAAAAGAGATATTAAATGCAAATTAACATGAGTACAAATTGAATTCTAATATTAAAAACAGCAAAAATTTTAATATATTCAAACAATACCTGAAGTACCAAAGAAGATAATTTGAAAAAACACACACTAATAAATTAACAGTCATGTAAAAAGGCCTGCTTCCATGAAGCCAGCAGTATAAACAAAGAGGGAGGCCAAATTCCGCATAGATTAATGAATTTTTAACTTTTACTATAGAAAATGCCCCCTAGCACTTTTGTCTTTGTGTTTCTTAGAAAGCACCTCTCCATAAGAGAAGTATATGAATGCAACTGCATGAAGCAATTACTTGTTTCACTAACAACATATTCATTTCTATAATAATATATATTTAAAAATGGAGATGATCTTCGCTTAATAACAATTCTAAAAACACATGTACAAAAAGAAAATAACTGAAAGAGTATTTGCTGCTAAATATGATACAGAAAGATATTAATTCTAGAGTGCTACACGGTAATGGACAATCTTGTGTTGATTAAGATGAGAAGACTGTCTAAAAGATTTCTGGCATATGTCACACTTGAAAGGTTTCTCACCAGTATGAATGCGAGTGTGGCGTTGCATATCACCTTTGAAACGAAAACATTTTCCACAGTGTTTACATTCAAAAGGTTTAAACACAGCATCACAGGAAAAAGATGATATCAGAGAATTTGGTTGGGTCACAGACTTGACTCCGGACAGCAGGTTTTCATTCATTAGACTACATTCAAACAAATCTAAAGAAATGAGATTCATATAAATTAGAATTATATAAATAATACATAATGAAGTCAAATTTAAATACTTTATTGCAAAATTGTTATTCTTTTACTTCTATGATTTTTTAAATTTAATATTCATTCATAAAAAAAATCAACAGATTATGCAACAATGTGTTTTATTTAATGTTTTAATATAGTAAAATTTATTTTAATAAGTATAGTTACACAAAAAACAACAGATAAAATAAACTAAACACTCATATGTTATCTTAGAAACATTTTACAAAGATAACATTTTGTTACTTAATACATCAATAGCAAAGAAACAATTTTTTATTGAATTTTAGAATTTAATTTATTATATATTCACAATTTTTTATAAAAAAAATAAATACAACACACAAATATATTATGTAGAGCAAAAACACAATTGGAGTTCAATCACTCTGTTATTAACAACCATGATGAAACTTGCTTCAACATTTTATCCCTTCCAGGTAGTTATAAAATAGTTCCAAGATAAATTAAAAAATCCAAAAATAAATTAAAAAACAATGCATCGTAAATTTGTATCCTTAAAAATATAACAAATTTCAATTTTTATTATTTTGTTACAAAATAAAATGTAATAAATTAAATATCTTTAACAAAGCTACAATACAAATGATAATATATAAATTATATACAGTCGAACCTCAATATTATGAGCCTCTATATTGCAAATTTTTTCCCGGAACCAAAAACATTTCACAATTTTCTTCGTAAAATAACCTACCTCCCAATAGTCAAGTGCATTTTCTATACAATAAACTTCTTTTCTAGTGATTCAGTTTTTTTTTTCTCCCTGTTTTTAATTATTTCTGGATATTTCAAGTTGTTCTCTCTTTTAACACATTTTATGGTGGTCATAAATCTTGAACTGGTCATAAACCTTGCACTTTGGTGCCTAACTCGCCGAGAGCAATAGAATTCTATTGGTTTCATCTGTGCAACCTTTAATCCCCATTGTCCAGTTTACTAGAAACATATTCTACATATCCTTTCACCCACAGTGGAATTATCTCGTGTCCCAAAGCCTTGAAAAGTCAAACATCAATTTCTAGTTAGAAAAAATAATGTATGTTAAAAATTAATTGTATGCTTTAAATTAGAAAATGTCCTTAAAAATCATTAATTTTAATATAAAATTTTTTTCTAAATTTTGAAAATACAGTTCATCGATATTCTTTTATCTTGTTTTCCTGGCAGTTTTTCTTCCTTTTTTGATGAGTAAGATATATAAAATAAATAGATATTAATTTACAAAAAGTAGTGAATAATTACTTTTTTTAATATATAGTGCTGTTCATGAATTTAAAATTTGTTTTGTGTGGTTATGAAGTATATTGAAAGATGAACCTCTATATATGAAAGAATTTTCCATATAACGAACTTTTTTTCGGGATTTAGCGACTTCGTTATATAGAGGTCCGACTGCACATATATGATAATTATCATTTAATTTACATAATTCTTTCAATAGTAATAAGCACTTCTGCACTACATTTTATTATACAAGTTCAGTTTAGTTAACAAATAGGAGTAAAAAAGAAATACGAATTAATTTTATTTAGACATTAAAATGAGCATTAAAAATAGTTTTCAATATAATCAAATCCTTTATGATGTAAAATTAACAAAATCTGAAACTTTTTTTTTTAAAAAATCAACTCTTATACTTAATATTTTACTATCTGCTGAAAATTTTATTTTTCAGAAAAAACTTTTTAATCCTAATTATTTAAAGAATCTTTCTTTAAACAACATGGAAATACATTTTACGACAGGGGAATCTTTTTTTATCATCATTTACTATAATTCAAAAGTATTGTTAAATGTTCCTTAATAGTATAATAGTTTGATATTAAACACATAATCTTAATGCAAATGAAAATGTTTACAGAAAACAATAAAATTAATATTATTCAATATGAAGCCATAACACAATTTTCCTTTAGGTACAGCAATTCAATGAATAACATTAGCAAAACATCAAAATTAAAATATTATTCTTCAACAATCTGGCGATACAAAACAGCTAATGTATATTGATTTCATGTCTAATCAGATGACTGCGCTGCCGAAAAGTTTTCATACAAACTTTGCATTGATATGGTTTCTCTCCTGTATGAATAAGGGTATGTCTTTGCAAATCACTTTTGAGTTTGAAAAATTTTCCACATTGAAAACATTTGTGTGTGAAGTATTTTATATTCAAAGAAACATTACTACTGTACATATTCACATTATGAACAACAGGCAGAGCCCCATTACGAAAACCTAAAAAAAGAAAGATTGAATAAAATTTGTAAATAAAAAGTAAAATATTATTTACATATACAGAATAATTTAGTTAATTTAGATAAACAAATAAATACCAAAGAATAAAATTTAATGTATCTAATAAGCTTCAATAAATAACTTTTTAAAAAAAGTTATGTACTTCAATTAAAATTATATTTTGCATCATTACAGAGCATTTTATTTAAGTGCACCAAAGATGAAAGAAATCACATAACATCAGAAAAGTACTTCACAGATGAAAAAATTATAAGCATTTATAAGTACACTCTTATTTTAGAAATTCAAAAGAAACAGCATATTTGAAAAAGATTATCCACTTCAAAACTGTCATTGTTTTTATCCAGTATTCATTGCAAATATGCTATTAAAATATCAAGACAAAGGATAATGTATTCTATGTGTTGAATGTATTTCACTTTCACACATTTGGTAATCTTTGAGTAGGTAAATTAGTCAACTAGAAGAATGAAATGAATAAATTTATAAAATATTTGAATAAATTATGAAAATTTACAGTTGTTAAACAATGATTGCCTCTTCACCCCAAAACCCACTCATCAAAAAAGTTGTAAATAGAAGTCACAAATGTTGAAAGAAAAATAAATAAAGATGCAAGACAAATATAAATTAAGATACAAGGGATATGCTTTTTTTAAAAATATATTTTTCCTGTAGGAAAAAAAAAGAAAACATGAAGTTTTTTTTGGGAGGAAGGGGTTGCATAGGTATACTTAACATTGTGTTTTACAACTATAAATCGATATATTTCTATATATTATAAAAGTCAACAAACCCACAAAATTCTCTCTATATATATTTTACTAAATATAAAAATGAGTAATAAATTATTTCTCAACTGATTAACTATTTAAGATTTGTCTCATAATAAAGTATACCGAAAAAAATTTCTAAGCACTCTTAGGTTTTTAAAATATACAACATTTTCATTTATTAAAAAATGTTAATAAATTGAGTATGGTTTCATATTTCAGAAAAAGGAAGCCCAATTACCTAATCGTAATCACTTATAAAAATACTTAATTTTATAAAAAAAAAGCAACATTACTGTCAACAATGAAATTTAAACATTTATATTTATATAGTTGAAATTGGTTAATAATTCTTTGAAAATAAAACGAATTTTAAAAAAGTTCAACAGTTCATAAGAATGTGTGTTATAGAACAATACTTAATATCACTAATGAAAAAAAAATTTTTTTTTTAATGTCAAGTTATCAAAATGAAACACCCAACTTAAGCACTTTCTAAATTTCAAAATAATACTACACCATAAGTTATACATAATATACTGGCAAAAAATCTTGCAGTTTGTAACAATAATAAAGCTACAATGTGAAACTTCTCTCTTAACTTTCACACAGCAACTAAATAAGGATTTCCATATGACGGATCTTCAGCAGAATTTAAGCTCAAATATTAAGCTTGATTGGAACAATCAAAAATCTAGTTGTGTTCTTAACTATTTGGCAACTATAAAAAATTAAATGGTCAATAAATATTCAATTGATTTTTAATAACTGTCATTTATGTTTAAAATACTCTATACCTTCCACAGTAACTAAATACAAATGAATAGACTGTTTTATACCACACAGGTACTATTAAATAATCTTCACAAATGTTTGATTATTTTATTGACCCAAGCAACTAAAATTAGAGTAATATAAGAAATACATATTTTAAATAATTTTCTGGAAAAGTCTAAGGATAATTTTTAAATGCTTCACCAAAAATAACAGCTTATTTTTAAAAATTGTTTTTTAACCATAAATTTTACTTAATATAAAAGATGAAAATTACAATTAACATTGCAAATTGTATGACCCCCACTCATTAAAAGGATTCAACATTTTTAAAGAACATTTATTAAGATTTTTGAAAGGTGCTGCACAAAATAGATAAAAATATTTAAAATATATAAAATATATTTCAAAATTAAATATAGCATTTTCATTTTTCCCATTAAAAACAGAAATTTTTTATTTTTAAAAGTAATTTGTTTTCGAAGTTTTATCCACATTCTTGCCTTTCAAAATCTATTTGAAAAATTGGATTTTACTGATCTTATTAACATTAAGTTACAAAAGAGAGAAAGTTGTCCTTATATATACAAAACACACTTGAAACAGATGTTTTAAAATTCTGTAATTCCAAGTAGAATTTTCTAGGAAATTCGTTCATCACAATTATTATTTAAAACTACCTTGTGTTTTTCAGAATGCACTACAGTTTCATATGTAAGTTACCTGCATTCTGTGTATGGTAATTTTTATAATTTGTATTATTATTTTATGAATCTCTTCCATAAAAATCTGACCAAGTGAAAATTAAATTTTCCTTTTATATTTACAATTGTCTATTTATATCAGTGCTGATTTGTTTATTTCAAGGCCTGGGTGCAGAAGATCTACAGGCCCCCTTGCCACTGAAGGATTGAAATTTATAACTGGAAAATCTGGCTAAGTTCAGCTTATCCTGGTCCTTCTGGGCCCTGCCCCAAAAGCCCAGTGGATAAACCAACACTGATTTCTATTATTTTAATTACAGAAACTTCCTTTCATAAATTCTAAACTAAAGATTGTCATGTCAAAACAAGACAATCAGCATTAATCAACAGTTAAGAAATCCTAACCACCACCAATATAGCAAATAATTTTATTTATAATCAGATATGTTTTTTAAATATATTTTTTTATTCAAGAACGTGAAAGAGACAAGACAATCCTTAACAAATTTCTCAAATAAAAAATGTATTAGTACAGCTCCAGCATATATAATACTTAAAGGAAAAGTATATACCGTATTTATTCGAATCTAGGCTGCCATCGATTCTAAACCACACTCCAAATTCTCAACAAGCTTTTGCAAAAAATGGAAAATAGTGTAAAATTGTTTACCAAAATTTAATTTAAAATCAGAACTAATAAGTAAATGACATGGTTTTACCAGTATTATAAACTTTTAAATACATACATGAATCAGTAATTGCTCTAACTGTCCAATCCAATGAATTTTTTCCCTCTTCGATTCTTAGCCACATGCAAGTTTCAGTAGCATTAACATTGGGAAAAAAAGTGAAGCCTAGATTTGAGTAAATATGGTATTACAATTTTACTTCAAACAAACAAATAAAATATTTAGCAAATAGTAAAAATATCACAAATTACATCATAAAATGCCTTTTTTTTAAAAAACCTATCACCAAAGTATCACGATAATAGAAAAACAGTAAAGTTTTAAAAAAGCAGAATAACATTTAATACTAAATATTAACAAAAAAATGTTCATAAAATACTTTCCTTCAGTGATGACTGCTTTACAATGTTTTACATACTTTCAATAAAAGTTCACTTAACCAAAAAATCCTTTACATATATTGCTGTTAAATCTTTAAGTTCAAATTTCTTACATCAGTTTTAAGTATATGATGAATTAAAACAAGCTTTGACTCACATTATTTGATTTTCCTATTAACAAAAAATATGATTAAATCAAACTCTCTTTATTCTGAATTTAAATGTTATATTTAATAGGATTTAGAAACATTCTTTAGAAAATGTTTTTTCCTCCTTCCCCTCTTTTTCAAAGTTTGAAAAGATTTTTGTCTTGAATGAAGTAACAGATTTTAAGTGTAACATACAAAAATTTCAGTTCATTACATTTTATATTTAGAACAGTATAGCAATGCAGTTCAGCATCCCATAGCAATTATTATAAATTTAAAAATTAAATTTACTGTTCACAAATAACAGGGAATATGAATTATAGAAATAGTAAAGTAAAAATAAATTTACATAAATTCTGATAAAATAATGAAACCAAAATAATAATCTGGACAAAAAATTTCTCTCTATCAATGATTCACATATAGAACAGAAAAAACTGATACAATATATATGCTGATTTTTTAATCCACTCGTAAGATTTTTCTCCCTTGCATAAACTTAGTGTTATTGCTCCAGAGCAACAAGACTTACTGACTCATGAAAAGTCAAGTATAAGTCAGGGAATTGTATTGATAACCCATATAAATCTATATTTGGCACACATTTACTTAGAAGCATTTCATCATACTCAATAATAAAGTAATTTTCAGAAAAATAAAATCGATACTTTAATACACAATCAGGTTATGCAAATGTCTATTTATAATAAATATTTAGCATAACAAATTCCCTTCTGATTTTCATTTTTTTTTTTTAATGTTCTACAGAAAATATCTAGACTATGGAAAATCATTATAACTGCATTCATCACATAAACACTTAATATATATTCTATTAAGATCTAATTGCACATAAATAATGATGTATCCATAGGATCATGGTTTCCTCTGAATAGTCAGAAAATGTCCATGAGTTCTTTGATGTTGTCTTAGATTACTTTGTTGACGAAATCTTTTGTTGCAAACCTCACAAGGAAATGGAAGTTCTCCAGTATGGATTCGCATATGTCGCTGTAAATTGACTTTTTGCGTGAAAGCCTTACCGCATTCCAGGCACTGAAAAGGACGTCTAATAGATGGATAAAATCGTGTTTCATTTTGAGGGCTGTATCGAACTACAGAAGAAAATGGAGCAAGAGATAGGCTTCCATTTTTATCTGAAAAATAAATATAAATTAAACCTATAATTCATCAGAAATTTTGAAACCTGTTTTTTAAGGAGTGGGAATACATTAATCAAAATTACTAATTAATCAGCTGTAGTAAAGAAATGCAAAAAATGTAATCTTTTGCAAGCTGTATAGTTTCTAACTGAACAAAACTACAATGAATAATTAGTGAATTAATTATAAAAGTTTTTTTGCAAAATTATGTCATAGAAATGTACTCTTTTCTTTGAAATCGTATACATTATCTTTTTTTCCTCCAGAATATGCATTTAATGAGAATAATGTATATGTAATTTGGATTTCTTATAAAATAAATAAAGAAGTAACAAATGTTTCTTTTTAATAAAAGAAAATTGTTAGCAAAAACATCTTTGATATTTTCAAAGACTTTTTTTTTAAAGTAAGAGGGGAAAAGCTTTTTTTTTTCACTATTTTGGAAAAAACATCTTTTAAAAATAAACTTTGTGAATATATATATATATATTACATATAATTTAAAAACATTTTAATAGTGAAATTCAATTTTTTTCTGCTAATATTTCATTTTAAATGTAGCTTATTTTTACATACAATTCTTGATTTATTTATGACTATTATTTTATATAAGTATATAATTTATTTTTAAGCTAAACCACAAATTTTGGATAAATATTATATTTTTACTTTCAATTTATTTAACCCATATTCTAAATTTATACTTAAGAACTGCAAATCCAAAATTGATAATAATTTTGAATTTCAATCAAAATAATAAAAATTTTATTTGATTAAAAACATATACAAGTACATATCTTTGAATCAATTCATTCTATTTACAATTAAAGATTCAATTTTACAGTAATAACAACATAGAACAAATAAAAGCATCAAATGTTTTATACAATTAAATCATGAAAATATGTTTCTTAATTTTCCCAACAAAAAGAAGAAAAAAAAGGTTTAATTTTAAAGGAAGCTTATAATATAGATTAAGAGTACTTACGTACTATCGTAACCATGCTAACTTTCAAGATAATTTGCCAAATTGGCACCTCTAATTTTGTATTTCATACGTGCTGAATTGGCAACCATGTGCTTTGTTTCATATTTCTCAACTTGCTTCCATTCTAAGCCTAACCATTCATTAATATGACAAGCTTGAACACTAAAATGCAAATTCTTAAATAATAAAATTACTGTAAAATCTGGCATATAACGCGTATCTATACTTTCAAGTTGCAATTTTTAATTTTTAGGTATATTTGCTGTATGATGCACCCCCCTTTTAGCGAAGAAACCTGAGATGTACGTGCGCAATGTTCTAATTTTTAGTCATTTTTTTTAGGTATTATTCCAAGCTTCAGAAAAAAAATAGTATACTTCTGGAACTACAACCCTTTAAGTACAAAAGGAATGTCTCTCATTTCTTTAAAACAAACAGTATTTTAATCTATGTAGAAGTCTAATTTTTTTCTACACTTCATCTTTACTTTTAAAGAGCTCTCATTTTTATATCCTCACGTATAGCGCGCACACATAAATTTTGATCTTATATTTTGTGATCAAAGTGCACATTATACGTCGGATTTTACAGTAATACTAATATAATACAAAATTAATAATAATAGTAAAATAAAAAATAATAAAATTAATACTAATATAATAAAAATAATAATAAAATAAAAAATTAATAATAATAAAAATAAAAATAATTAAGTTAAACAATAAAAATTATTTATTCTCATTTCCTTTTATTGATTATTATTAATTTATAACTACTTATTATATTTTTCATTGTATTTTTAGACTACACACTCTATAGTTCTGTCAAGTGTATTCCACTTTTAGAATTTGTACAGTTTTATTCAATGTGGTTGCAACATTGTGTAAATATCAGATTAGGAAATTTATTTCTGAAACTTATTGTATAGTCTCAAAATATTCCTCCCCCTTCTGAAATTGAAAAAAAATTCTAAATCTTAATTCTATTATATAAAAAGCAAGTTAAATAAAACCTAACAGTGAAGTTAAATGAAACGTAACTATGAAAAAATATACAATAAAAATAAATTATAAGAAATAAATAATCACAAAAAAACCCCAATTAAATACAAACTAAAAATAATGGAAATATCTGATCAGCAAAACAGAGAATATCCAAATTAACTTTAAAATAAGAGGAAAGTTTATTCTCAATGAGCTAGAAAGGGAAATGAATGGTGATGGAATTGAAATTTTATGGTGATGTTTTAGATACTGATTATATTGGAAAATATTAGGGCTGAAAAAAGTTTTCTTTATTGCATTTGAAAAGATTTTTATGCACAACTTGTCAACTCTATTCAAAATGACAACATATAAAACTATTTTTTTCATAACATTTTTCCAAAACAGATATTATTAATGTAGTGTAGCTATCCGTTAATTAAAAAAATTACAATATAACTCATTTCAAGTTTGCCTAAAATTCTCAGGAATATTTTTTACAAAATAGCATTTAATTTGTGAATTAATAAAATAACATTTATCCTTTAAAAATAAATATATTTTTGAAGTCTCCCAATGACCAACAATAACTATTATTCTCATTTTAAAAATATTTGAAGCTTTCATTTTTTCCCTTCCCTCTCTGAATCAATTTATATGTGCATATATACAATAGTATTTATGTACATCAGTTTAATTACATCATTTAATTCTAAAATAAATAATGATGCTTATTAAATAATATGTATAGAAGAAAATCAAATATTTTTAAAAGGACAACTGAAGCATGAGAAATATTTTTAAAAGATAGTTTATTAATTTTAAAAATTAAAACAATTTAACTTTTATTTCCTTTCGAATTTGATAATTATATTTTCTTAAACAATATTAGTATATGTAATAGTAAAGGATATGAAAGAGGAGTGTAAAAAAAATTACAGTTACTTATTTGCAGCTACAGTCACATATAAGAATAATTACATTAAAATAATTACCAACTCATTAAAATAATTTCAAAAAGCTTTCACAACTTTAAAAATATTTACAATTTTTTTTCAGGGAAAAAAATGTTCCCACTTGATTATTTAACAGATACTTCTAAACAATGATAAAATTTAATAAATAGTAAAAAAAAAAAAAACATTAAATGTAAACTAGAGCCTGTAATATATATAAAAAGTTGTTTTTTTTTTGTCAAATTTTTGCCTACTGCAACTAAATAGTAATTACATTTAAAATAATAATGGAAAAGATAAAACTGCCTGGAAATCAAAATGTTAATTGTCTTACAGAAATAAAAGCACATGTATTGTTATGTATTTTTAAGCATAATACACAAACACAATATGATGCAAAAATAGATATGTTTATACTATAGGAAATCATCTGTTTAGACAAAACTTACATTAATTTTATCATTTTACAAATGGCATTGCAGATACATAAATAAATGTGACAATATAAATAGCTAGAATTTGAACTTGCTTTTCAACATAGGACACAATATATTAAATTTAAAAAAAAAACATCAAAACATGTAATTTTATGAATTTTTTAATGATTTTTTTATTATATTTATCAATATTAAGAATAAATATATAACATTTAAGTAAAATTTTGAAATCACAAATGACTTGAATGCTTCCTGCGACAATGTCTAGTACAGCTTGAACGATCAGAAAATTTCTTGAAGCATATTCCACATTCATAAGGTCTTTCACCTGTGTGAATCCTGGTATGTTTGGGCATATTCCCAGAATATGCAGTGCAATAATTACAAAGTAAACATCGATGCACGCAACCATCAAAAGTTGCATATATTGGTTTGGTCTGAGAAGAAAGGTCACTAACAAGGTGGTGGAATCCTTTAAGAAATAAAATATATAAGTTAAGAGCAAAAATTTTAATTATAAGCACATTTAAAAGAATATACAATTTACATAAATTTTAAAAAATCCTTCAAGAAAACAATATTTGAAAAAGGTAGAAATACAAAAATTACAACCATATGCACGTTTTGAATTCAGTATCTTTTTATATATATAAATATAACAAATTAATATCACAGAATTATATAACAATATACTTTAAAAATTAAAAAATGCAGAATTTACTCCAGGAAAAGCGGGAAATCTAAATAAAAAACAGATTATTTAAAAACAAAGACAACTTTTTGAACACAAAATATAATTAAAGCTAACAAAATATAGTACAGTCTGAAACACCATATGTTAGGAGAAAATGAAAAAATTTTTCAGGTGAGACAAGTCTTGACTTTTTAAGAGTCCTAGCTCAATATGAAACATTTTTCTATAGATTTTATAGAATAATTTAATTATTTAAAGACAGTTTTGAAAGAGATACTGATAGTTCTTAAGCACTTTATGCTTCCAAAGAATAAAATATCCACACCTTTAGATTTCTTGACGATCTTTTCAACATAATAAATTACTATCAATCCTCCCACCAACATATGTTACAAAAAAGTACTAATACATCTTTAGTACAAATAAGCACTAAAGACACAATAAAAGGGTTTCATGCAAGGTTTTTCTCAGTGTTTGTGTATATATATATAAGCAAGCATTTTAAGTATTAATAATGGATTCAAAATTGCTATCCATTATATTCCATAGGATTTTGCTCTGTATTATAAACAGAAAGAGGGATGTTTTGCTAGCCAAAAAAAAAAAAAAAAAAAAATGGTTAAACACTATTTTTTTTTTAATGCTTTTTTAAAAGGCAGTAAAAATTGGCTTAAATTTGAAATGTTATACTGCAACACCCATCATTTCCAAAATTTCAATTATCCATTCTAATGTTAAGTATTTAATTCCTTTTGTCTCTCAAATAGAGTATATTAAAAATTACATATATATATATACACACACATATATATTACTATGCATTCTTTCAAATATATTCCTACTAAATGCACAATTTTAAAGAGTGATTTATTTAAAAATTACACTGATTTATGAAATCAGTTAAAATAAAAAGATCTTTCATTAATCAGACAAATTTTAAATAGCTGAAAAAAAAGAAAAAGGTCGTTTCTGAAAATCCAGACTACAAAAATAGTAAAATTATTTATGACATTCAAAAAATATATATAGCATTAAATTTTTTAAAAATAAGTTTGTAATAAAATAACTGCATTTGACATAACATTTACAAACAATTAATTGTGCATCAAGAAAATAATGTAATAACTTCAGAATTTAAGTGAATTTTTATAAGAAAAACTTTTATATTCGATCTATAACAACAGCGAAAAAGAATATATGCATAATTAAAGCATAGCTACAATAAAATCCCAATTAGAACAATAATATATAAAATAAGACTGAACTTCAGAAATTTATGCCTTAATACTTTCTTTCTCATTTGATCTTTACTAATACATTTCTATTCTCCAGAGAAAAAAATTCATCAAAGTTGGTGAAATAAATGAGCATTTGTATGTCTTTTAAAACTTGAAGGATCTGAAAAATGTTTAGTGCACATGTTACACTTATAAGGTTTTTCTCCAGTATGAACTCTCAAATGTCGATGAAAATTGGCAACTACACGAGTCATATAAGTACACATTTTACATTTATATAAGCCAGAAGCAGAACAAAAGTATTCCTTGATAGTTCCTTTAGGAAGTTGGACTTGTGGCTCCAAGGTATAGCACTGAAACACTGGAATGGAGTGACACATAAGTGTTAAAATACTTTCCAAAAGTAACTCTTGATAAAATATAAATTAAGAAAATTCTAAAAATTAATAAATAAATACATAAAAAAATCACTCATTTTCATAGAAAAATATATAATAATTTTTTAAATAAAAATCTTTTTACATAAATATATGAACATGAAAATTTTTAACACATATATAAAAATTAAAAAAAAAAAACTGTAAGATCACTCAAAGGTATGCATTTAAACATATGATTCAAATTTCTTTTATCCCTTAAAAGGGGGGAATAAAAGATTTTGAATGTTAAAAAATAAAGTAAAAAAACACATAAACAATTATTTTATAATAGGTTTTATACTTTTTCATAAGCAACTTTTTTCCATTCCTCCTTC
>BMAV01017684.1:0-21258 GCA_019973955.1 Trichonephila inaurata madagascariensis | reverse complement strand
AAAAAAACTCAGATAAAATTTCAAATTTCTATTTGGGTGGTTTAAATGTTAAGAAAAATTTCTTAAAAAAGATTTTTTAAATTAAAAAGTCTTTTTTTATGCTTATATTTTTAAATAAAATGCATTTTGTATACATATGTATTTTAAATAAAATGCTTTTTTATACATATGATTTAAGAGGAAGTTTCTGCAAAGAGCAAAACTTGGCAAACCGGGCGCGTGAACTGATTAGTTGAAAACACAAGATAGTGTTTATCGGTGACTATGACGTCACATGAGTTTTTGAATTGATTTAGAATCACATGGCACTATCATGTGACTATGACGTAAATGAATCAACCTCATTTGAAATGCAAAAAAGATAGTTTTTTAAAAGAACAAAGTTTCAGTCACAGAATGGCAATTTGGGGAAAGTTATGTTTAGAAGAGATAAAAGTGTGAATTGACGGCCTATCAAAAGATTACCAAGTTTTCAGATTACTTAAAAGGTGCATACTATTGCACGCACGCCAAAAAGTCTCTGAACAGTGATTGAACCACAAATCAAGGTAGGACTGATTATTTGATATTAGGACTTGTAATATTATCAGAATTGGTAGGGGAAATATAATTATTTGATAAGTGACCCAAGTTACGCGATCAGGTTTAACTACAGCTGGTTTTTGGGTTTTTTCTCACTTAATATGTTTATCTAATTTTTGAAATTTAAGTTATATTCTTAATAAAGTCACATTAAAAATTTTTTAAAACGTCATTCATTTCGAAAATCCCACACCCTAATTCCGCTGACAATAAAAAGATATGGTTGCCATAGAACGACCATATCACAGTTTTGGCCTTACCATTTGAATGGTTCAAAAAGAGGTTTTCCCCAAAACTCTCCCGTTATTTCTAAGGGTGATGTTCATAAATATCCAATCATGCGAATCATTACCAAGGTTGAATATTGATATTGTACAATTTCTTAGTTTATGAAATGCACTCATTATTAACAAGCATACAAATATCATAGCCTTAAATTTTTTTAAAAAAATGTCTCGCTATGGTTTTTTTGCTTAATAACTGCTACTTTAAGTTTTAAAAAAATTAAACATTTGTTTCAAATGCTCTTTTTTCAAGTTTAAAATATTGTTTTCATTTTAATAATTCTTCGAATTAGGAAAAAAAAAATTTTCTTTGAAACTGTAAATTAAACATAACTTTCAGATAGCACTTTTTTTTTTTCATCGTTTTTTGTTTGCCTGTTCATTTTTTGCATCAGTAGATTTTGAACTGTACAGTCATCAATAAAATAAAAAAAAAGTCTGTCTTAATAATTTTCTAATAACTAATAATCTTCTTAATGAATGAATGGCTTTACATAATTAAGATACAGCATCAACTTTGAAAAAGAGTTTTCTCATTACTTACACCATTTTTTTTTGTATATCTGATTGTTCACCCAAAAATTAACTTAAAGCTTAAATATCGTAATATTCTGCTAGAAAGTTTCTGAATTTTTTTTTGTTATAGAGGCTTTTAAAATTTATTATCCCCTAAAGTTAAATTAGTGTTTCCAATATTAAACGATATAAAATTTTGTACTAAATACTTTTTTAAAAAATGTTTTGGGTTTAATCCCCCGATTTATTTTTAAAAATTTAAAAAATATTTTTTAAAAAACTGAAGTATTTTAATTAAAAAAAAAGTATACAAAATTTTTAAATGCTATTGCTCAATTTTAACCGAAATTTTGATTGAAAATTGATCATACGATGTTGTCTGTCCAAAATGCGACAGCAAGAAGGGCACGAGACATCAGGGCCAAATTTATTAGAGTGAATAAGAATGCAAAGGTTAAGGTATCCGACTACGTTCGGAACCGTAATTTTGCAAAAGCGTATAAATGGATACTATTTATGATATTTAGTGTCACTTAGATTAGAATACATGTATAAAATTGTTTTATAAGGACATTATGACAAAAAATTATTTAAATAAAATATTTTGGAAAAAATTCTTAGAAAAACCTTTTTCCAAATGTTCCCCTTTTTGAATAAATGCTTCTATTGTTTTAATATTTTGCCAGTATTAAAACTGACCTCTGTGCAGGGGCTCAACAAATTTTTTGGAAGTGCAAAACTGAAGTCGGATCCATTTTTTACGACAACAGGGGGGAGAAATTTTAAAGAAAATCGCCAATAATTTTTTAAAAATGGTTGTAATTTTAAAAAAAAAGTGAATTTTAAAAAACCATAGTTGAGCCTCTGAAACAGAGGTCAAAATTTTGGAAAAATATTATTAAAATAAAGCTTTTTAAAAAAAAACATTTAAAAAAAGGTTTATTCTAAAGTTTTTTTCTTTGTATTTAAAAAATTTTTGTCAAAATTCTAAAACAATTGTATACATGTATTCTAATCTTACTTAATGAAAATTTTCCCTTTATGCCTTTTTTAAAAATAAAAACTGAAAATTAAAACCTTCTGTACTACGATGAAGTTAGTATTCAGTATCACCACCTTAACTGGCTATAACCAGAGCTACGCATCTTGGCATTACATGAACTTTTTTTTATGTTTCTAGTTGGGGTATGACTATGTATTGTCTCCACATATTGTGAAAGTTGATCTGGTGCAGCAGCAGCCGATGTACGATGGGCTAGTCGTTCCCCAATCTTCAACTAAAGACAGTGACGTCTTTGGATCTCTTGAAACTTTGGGACCCTACATAAAAGTAGGACTCAATTTCAACCCTTTTAAATAGGCTGTATACAGCTTACGTTGTCAATTATTCGTAAAAACGGTAAATCATAACAAATAAATGTGCGTGACTCACAATTGTTAATTCTAGTCACAAACCAGCTTGATTGACTGCTACTTTTTTGACTACATGAGTAATGATGGTGCAGGGCGGTAGGCCTAGGGGACCGCGGACATGACAAAATAATGTACTATTGCTACTGTTGCCACTCCGCATATAGTTCGAAATTCCCAGTTTTTTTTAGGGTTTTTTCCCCCCTTTTTGGAAAATATGCCTGGAAATAATATTTGACAGTTAAAACTATGTTCGGATCGTGATCTTAATGAGGTTGAGCTAAGAACAAGAGAATGCTACCCCAGAGACCCTAGTCCCAGTTGGCCCATGCCTTAAAATGTCTCTGACCAGACTTGCTCGATAGGTGATACATCGGGAGAATATGCCTGCCAAGTCAGTAGTGGAATACAGTGGAAAAAGTTTGAGCTAGTTTCCTGTTGGTATGTGAACGCGCAGAAGATCTGATGATAGAGAAGATAATAGGCCCCCAAACCTCAAAGATATGGCACTGGCTAGACATTGTACTAGAAATGAGTACTGAGGGGTGAGAAAATGGAATTAATGACATCCAAAACCTAGGTACCGGACAGTATATAGATATATGTGGAAATCCAATCGAAATCTTTCAAAAAAGTTAGATTCTCCAGATAGTGGGGTTTTTATTGGCGTGGTGTCTAGGGTTTTTTTAAGATGTATTGATTAACTTTGTGATGGTTCACGCGTCCTTTCTCTAACATAACCTCTGTGTTCTTTGACGGCCAAGATTAATGGCAAATCTTTTCCAACCCAAATCCAAGAAGTGAAACGAAGGTATAGATGCAAATAAGATAGACTTTAAAAGGACAGAAGTTTTAGTAAGCGTGATGGCAATTTAGAGAAAGTTCTGTTTGTAAAAGGTAGAAGTGTAATTTGACGGCCTACCCAAGAATCACGGAAATCTCGCCATTACTACAAGGTGCATACCATTGCACTAGAGCATAACTGAATATCTGAAGTTGATTGGACCGTTGCTTGGAATTCAAGGTAGGAAGATTATTTTCCGAATTCGAAATATTATTAGGATTGAGAGTAGGCGGATAATATAATTATTTAGAAAGTGATCCAATTGCGGATCTGTGTTAACTACGGCTACGTGTTTTGGTTATTCTCACTTAATATAAGTTTGTTCAATATATAAGTAATTTAAGTTAAACTCTTAATAAAAGTCATATTAAGAATTCTAAAATGTCTCTTCATTTCGAGAATCCCACACCTCTAACTTACGCTGACCCGCAACGATATGGTCGACAAAGTCGACCATATCACAACTTTGAAAATATAGATGACACAATTTAAAGAAAGACACTTGTTGCAAATTTATTATGAATTTTGGGGGAGCATTTACAGGGGGAATATTTACAGAATGAAAATAGATAGACATATTTTAAAGAATAGGAAGATTAGATATATCCCTCGAGGAGGACAGTAGAGATTAAATAAAACTCATTATACGGTGCTATTGTGACTTACCGCCTGGCGCGGGTGAACGGGCGCTGATGCGCGAAATACGCTGCTTCGCTGTCGGGTGTTAGTGGGCTTCTGCCGAAAAAGGTTGATGTCGGCTATTTAGTAAGCACGCTAGATGGCGTTTCTATGGAATACTATTTTGATTAAGGTATCCGACTACGTTCGGAACCGTGATTTTGCAAAAGCGTGTAAATATTTGATGATATTTAGTATCATAGATTTGAATGCATGTATAAAATTGTTTGCGACATAGACATTATTTAAATACAATATTTCTCGGTAAAATTAACTTAGATTTCTTTTTCCAAAGTTTTTGAAAAAAGCTTCTATTGTATTAATATTTTGTATGTATTCAGCCTCAGACCCTGTACAGAGGCTCAACTAGAATTTTTTAAATACATAACTCGGAAGTCGTTTTATCCATGTCTTACGAGAACAGAAGGGAAAAATTTTTAAAAAAATACGCCGATAATATTTCAAATGGTTGTAACCTGAAAATAATGTGAATTTTTAAAAAGTCATAGTTGAGCCTCTGAAAGGGCAGTTAAAACAGGCAAAAATTAATACAATAGAAGATTTTTACAAAAGGAGAACATTTGGAAAAAAAGTTATTCTAAGATTCTTTTGCCAAAAATTGATTTAAAAAATTTTTTTTGTCATAATGTCCTTAAAAAAATTTTTTCTGTTTCAATCGGACAAAATATCATGAAACTATACATTTATGCGTTTTTTAAAATCATGGTTCCGAACTTGCGGATCCCTTTAAATTCCCGCCCGAAAGGGATATGATCTAACCTTTTACACATGGGATATCCTACATATATAAGACAATAATTCTGTCTTCGGTGTCTCCAGATTGTGAAAACAATGTTTTACAATTTGGTTGTTTTTGTCCGCCTTCCAATGCACCATTGCAGATACAAACACCTGGGGATTTGAGATAAATGTAATCGAGGTAATGAATGTCTTTCGAACATTAGATTGTCCTGCAAAAGACGTCGAATAGTACGTGGACACTAGTCATCATTCAACAGACCTTATTTGTTGTGATAGGGTTCCTGATGTGGCACAGCAATTCGTCACTGCCATCAACACAGTTTGCTTGTCATCATGCGTAGTGGTGTTTCAAGGTTAGTGTAATTGATGACTTCACATTAGCTTTTGCACCCATCGATTACTGATTCGCTTCACGGACGATTAACGGTTTCTTTCTTTAGTTTTTTTGAAGAACAATCTGTATTCTTTTTCAGGCAACAATTCTTCTTCAGTCGAAATCAGAAATTTTTCGAATTGGATTTTTGTTTCCGACTCGGCCTGTTTGTGAAAAAAATGATACCCGATATTTGTGTCACTTAAAAATAATTTAAAAATTGTTTTTTTTTTTCGTTTTAAAAAAAAAATTTCCCAAAAAAACTTAAATTTTTTTAAATTTTTTTTAAAAAAGCTTCTATTTTAAAAAATCTGTGTATATAGCTCAGACCTGCAGAGGTCAACGAATTTTTGAAAATATAAATTAGAAGTGGTTTATCCCTATTTTTCGACAACAAAAATTTTTAAGGAAAAACCCCCTAAATTTAAATTGGTGGTAACCAAAAATAATGTGAAGTTTTCAAAAAATTTAGTTTAGCCCCTGTAGAGAGTTCTGAGTTTCATAAAGGAAAAATTTTTTAATGATTTTTTCTCAAAAGGAGAAATTTGGAAAAAAAAATTATTCTAAGTTAATTTTTTGCCGAAATATTGTATTTAAATAAATTTTTTTTGTCAAAATGCTCTTAAAACAATTTTATGCATGTATTCTAATCTCAGTGACACTAAATATCATGACAATTAGCCATTTATGCGCTTTTTTAAAATCATGGTTCCGAACGTAGTCGGATACCTTAAAAGGCATACTGAAGTAGCTCACTCAAACAATCGCAATAAATCAAAACCAGTTCTTCCAAAAGACATCATGTTCACCCTCGGTGAAGTGTTTATAGGTTGCACTCAAATCGTCCATGAAGTGTACCTGCGCTGAAATGCTGAATATTTGCCTATCGAATCCCGGTATGCTCACGGTGGGAATGTTTCCTCCATGTCGTTGCGTTTTGTGTGGCTAGCAGTGTATATGTGCCTAAATTTAAAATTTCTCGCAATTATGTATGACAGTTTAATAAAAATTCAAAAAAGAAATGCTGGTTTCCAATGGGCTCAATTCATTACGGTCACATGATAAAGTGAAACACGTGTTTTCCATTGAATTCAAATTAAACATTGCAAAATCCTTTTATTATATTCCAAAGCTCTTCAAAAAATGTTATGGAGAGCAATGCACAGAAAATATCGTACTTCAGAAAGACGTATTATATACATCCAGAACAATTAACGCACTGGCTGCGTGAAACGTTTATATACGCCGGTGGCACTAAAAAGGTTAAAGTCATATTGTAGCTTTAGTGTCAAAGTATAATATTATTGAATTCAATAAATTGTTTTTGTATGGAGGGGGGGGAGGGGTTCGATGAAAATTATGATTGAATATTGGGTTCCAAATATTTAAAATTTGAGACGCACTGTTTTATGGTCATAACCAGATCTTTCTCTCGCATTACCGTCCATTCGAAACCTAAACTAAAAGAGGCTGTAGCAATAATTAAACTAACCATTCAATACAATTCCAAATTATTGAAATCCATTTGGTGTTGGTTTGTATTGTGAAGACTTTTCTAATGTAGTCCTTCTGATGTGATCAAAAACGAATAAAAAACTTACGTGAAAAAGTTCCGTGCTACTTTCGAAACGGCACAAACACACATATGTATAGGATACCAGTGATAACACTTTTGCGAAATTGCAATGAGAATTGTCGAAGTTTTTAAGAAGAGTTGGAAACCTCTCTCTCTATGCTGACAAAATTAAATTGGCTGCTTTCGATGTACCTTTTCTCAAAATCTGTTACATGTACATGCTTGGAATTTTTCATAAAATTAAAGTATACCTTTCTCATTATACTGAAATGAGCTTTTAGCTAATTTTGAATTTTTTCCTAATTTATAAAATATTTTATCAGACATAGGGAAATTCGACCTATTTTTCACTTAAAAACATTTGTAAGAAATGAATTTTTGTGATTTTTACAAAAAGTTCATTTCGGTATATATTATCCATCATTATAAATATGTCATAAAAAACTTACATACCTGTGAACATTATTTTCCGAGAAAAGGTACATCGAACATAAAAAATAAACATTTTGAGATAAATTGATTTTAATGTATATAGTGAGGCTTCTAATCAACTAGGAAATAAATAAAAAAATAAAAGACTAAACAAAAAAAAAATTGGGGTTTTTATCAAACGTTCAACTTTTAAGCAAAAGCGAAGTGTTTGTTTACTTTTTCATTCAAAAGGGAGGCCCAGTTTCAACGATTATTTAAAAATTTAAAGGTCCAGGGAAATTTTTTGAGGTTGAAATATAAATTTTAAAAGGTTAATTTTTTATATTTTAAAAAAAGATTCTAATTTTACAATTATTTATAAAAAAATGGGCCAAAATATTAAATGTTTTAAAAAGTAATCATAATTTTTAAAAAAAATAAGATATGAAAATTTTATGATAAATATTAAGTATTTTTTGTTTTGCACGCTATTTTTTAAAATAGTAGCTTTAATTACTAGCATACGTTGAATAATAAAGTTTAAAAGTATTCTCATTTCATGTAGCTATTTTATATAAAAAATAATAACTTCATATTTTAATAAATAAAAATAACATTTTTTTAAAAAATTTTAAAAATTGAATGTTTACAAATATTTGTAAAAAAACAAAAATACTAAAATTGGTAGGGTTTAAAGAGTATGAGCATTTTATAATTCTATACATTTCTTACATCAGAGGCTACTAGTTTAGAAAATAGCGTGCGCAATGCAAAAAATACTTAATATTTATCATAGAATTTTCATATGCTTATGATTTTTAAAATTATGATTATATTTTAAAATTTAATACTTTTCTGAACCCCCCATTCTTTATAAATAATGTGTAAAAGATTCGAATCATTTAATTTAAATTTAAAAGAATTATACCTGTTTGAAAATTGTTTATATTTTCAGACTTCTAAAGAAATTTTTAACACCCCTGAGACCCCTTGGCTTCTAATTAACCTAGAGATTAAAGTATGGTATTTTTAGAAAGGTTAAAATCTATACAATTTGAAAATGTAAAAATCTCAAACTGTCAAAAAAATAAGATTTTAACTTTTTAACACTTCTTAAGTGTGGTGCCTCACACCCTCTTTTTTATGATTGTAAATTCTTATACGATATATTGCAATAGAGGATTTGATTAATTTATAGAAGAAACGTAATGCGGGATCATTATTATTAATTTATGAAATCACGTCCTGTAATGACGTTTTTAGGTAATTTTGAAATTCTTTTGAGTCATTTATTTTAGGGGAACTTTTAAGATACGTAGGAAATATTGGCTGTGTTTCATAAAACCAGCTTCAATCCTCACCTTCTAAGTAGGTCATCTGAATGTTGTAATAGGATATAATGAGGGTATTGGATGTAAACATTCGGTGTATAATGTCACACGTTGATCGAAAAATTTATTGCTGATTATTATCGCTATACATCTGGTCCCTTAGGGGTGCCTCTAGTAGAGGGAGCCTCCCTGAAAACACGTGTTCTAAATTCCGATATAATTTTAGAGCCGAGTCTAATGATTTTGTTCGAAAACAACTTCCTGTTATTCTGCTAGACTTAATGTATTGCTTCGTTTCTTCATGAATGAGGTAAAAGGAATTTAGAGTACATTATATTTATAAGAATAGGAATCGTAAAGTTGCAAAAAATGATTTAATACGATAGGATCAAATTTTATAATATATTTTTAAAAAATCAGTTTCGATTATTTGTTTGGGTTATTTTTACACAGTCTGATAATTTCCACTTTTATAATGGCAGAATCTCTCCGTTTGTTGCCACTCATTGCAGGTTCGAATTTCAATGCTTTTTAAATATCTCGCGTAAAATAATACTGTATGGTACAGTGGCGCACACAAGGCAGGGGTCCTGGGGTCCGGACCCCCAAAAGCCCTTGATTTTTTTCGATTGCTTATAATTCTAAGTATATAATACGTAAATTTAATTAAATATTTGTTATTAATGATTAATTTTATTAATTAATGCTAATTATTTATTCAGTAATTAGTTTTTTACTGTGTTTTGTTCCTGAAAATCGACAAAATCAAAAATAGCATGATACAAGAATGGTGAACTTTCAACCCTGGACCCCCCTTGAAAAATTCCTGTGTGCGCTACTGGTATGGTATATTTCCGATAAATATACATCACACTTGTTTAAAATGGACATGATCTTTTAATGGATCTTTTGCAGTGCGTTAGCCATCTATGGGAAGAATTTTCTGCATGCAATAGTACTGTATTGAGTTAATATAATTTGTATTCCTTCAGTGAATGAGCTAAATTCAGGTGACGACATAGTCATACGATAAAGGCAATCATGTGGTTCCAAGTAATCAGTTCATGTGCTTCGTTTTTGCCAACTTTTGCTTTTTTTTTTGTAGAAACTTTCTTTTAAAAAGTACCTATTTGTCAACAACATATGCATATACACAAAATGCAGTTTATTTAAAACTACATGCATAATATAATTTTTTTTTTTTCATTTTAAAATCTTCTTGATGATTTTTTTATAACACTTGAACATATTTACCCAGTTATGAAATTTGAGATTTTATCTCAGTTTTACAAATAAAATAACAAATAAAAGTAAGTTTAATGTCTGTTTTGAAATCACAATGGAGAACACATGTTTGTCTCTATCATGTGACGGTCAGGAGTTATTTTATAAAAGCACAGAGTATTTACTACATGAAAATGTGAAAGATAATGAATACATACTGTACTGCAATTTACCTAATCAGACACACCTCATAAAAATACTCTATGAAGGCAAAAAGTTGTCCATAATGAGAATTAAGTAGATGACTTTGCAAAAACTGGCTACTTTTTTTTTGAAGAAATGTGCATGTGCTGTTGCCTTCCATATTAGACTGCGTTTTGCTGCTTTATCACGAAGACAATGAAGAAACAGTAAGTCCATTACAGACGCACTTTGTTATTCAAAGTACTGAAGGGTGGTTTCGAAAGCCTTTAGTCCCTTACTATGGGATATTTTCGGAGTTTGTACGATGTTCTCAACATTAACGTCTTCCTCACACTTTCCGACATATTTTCATTAACTGTGACAACAGCAATAATTTCTGCATCGGACGTAATGTCTTGCTCGGTATCGTTCTGGATCTTCTGTTCGATGTCACTTTCATCGGCTTCTATACATCCATGAACTCCTTTTAGGAGGTCTGGTAAGTTTACGCGAGACCTTCAACGGGTCTGCTCAAGGGGTCTTTTCGATCTTCGAGAGGGTGGCCGAGTTATCCGTACTGCCGGGTTATGGCAGCACCTCCTAGAATTCACACCTTTACGGCGCTCAGACACAACTATCAATGTCTGAAATACCAGTATGATAAAGATTATTCACAAGCATTCACTCGTCTTAAGTAAGAATCATCTTGAGCAACAGCCGAACTAATCGTTGCTCGACTCTTCAACTGTCAAATCAATGCTAACTAATCACTAGTCAAAACAATACTAACTGAGTTTCGGCAAGCGACTCCGTATTTATAGGCCTCACGAATCTTTCGAGAAAAGTCCCCTTGCGTCATAGATCGTTATAATAGTAGATTTCTCCACTAATTTCCAGAATAATCAGTTGAAGCTCTGTTTACATGGACGAAAATTGCCGGAAAATAACGGCATATATCTCTAGACCCGTTTACACGACGAATCGGTATTATACCGGTTTGAAAAGTGGGTTTGATTTTTGGACCCGCTTTGGACCAGAGTAAATGCGGAGAATTGAATTTTCCCATGATGCATTGCAACCGAGATTCATTTATTCAAAGATGGCTGCTGTTATTAATTGTGCACGTTGGTCCACTTGAAGAAATAAGAGCTTTAATTAACATCTGGGGAATCAAGAAATACAACAAAAATTTGAGAGAACTGTCCAGGATTCGGAAGTGTATAAAAAATTCATTGTCGGACGACGACCTTTCAACGGGGTGAAAGATTTCATATGGTTTTGTCGTTTCGGAACAGTAAGCGCACACAATTAAATTTTACGTCTATAGCTCCGGACAAAAATCAGGCTTTCCTGGTGTGCGCCACTGGTTCGGACAGTTCTACTAATTCGTAGCAAAATAAAAGCTTTGAAACGAGACCTTTTCGGTGATAATTTGATGTAGGAGTTCTACGCGCCATTTTGTTCTTTATGTTCGCCAAGATAGGTGATAAATATACAATACGGTTACGATGGCATTTCTATCGCTCGGTGATGTGGTTGCCATGGGAATGACGTTTATTACAGTTAATTTTTATTGGTTTCTCTTTTTTTTTCGGTAACCATTGTATAGTCACGTGAATCTATCAACCAATCACCAGATTCTCATGTAAACGGGTTGGAAAAAAATACCGGTAAAAAGCTGACTTTTCTCCCCAACCGCAATTCGCCGGCAATTTGTGGGATTGCTGGTAAACGGGGCCTAAATCCAATTGGCCGAAAATAGTCGCCAACATGGTCATCAAGTCACCAAATTCGTCACCAAATTGCCAACATGGTCGCCAAAAATGATGTCAACTTGGCTCTATCGCCAAGATTTCTCCGTTTCCATTGAATCGCCATTATAATGTGAGGAACGGCGTTGCTCGTGAATATTACAATTTTAACATAAAATAAATATAACATAAATTAATATTAATGTGTTACACATCCAGATAAAAATTATTTACACTATTTTAAAAATTCATTGCACAAAATTCGTAACTCTATCATTTATTGGATTAGTCTAGTTTTTCACTTAAGTAATTTATATCCAAGTAAAACGGGCAATAAAAGTGACTTATTTATGAATCTTATTTATGATGGGGATATATTGAAACCTTTTTCTGTTTTAAAAAATGTCGATTACAAAGCTGTAGAATTTATTTACGTATTCATTTATACATATTTTATAAATTACCGAAAGCCATTATTACGCATATTTTATTAGAAAAATACAAAGTATATTTAAGAGCTTCCATATTTTCTCATTCTAACTATTGGCAGTTACTATTATTACTATTATTTACTATTCTTCTCTCTTCGGAGGAGAAGGTTAAGAAATGCACGAATTAAAATTTTATTCCCACTATTTACAGCAACTTTCATTTAAAACCCGTTCTTGCAACACATATAACAGGAAATAATTGAATTCCATAAAATTGATTTATGTAACGTGTTATAAATCATCTATATAACAGGTCAAAGTGTTTGACATTGTAAGCAAAATTTAGACAGGCAGAAAGACGGACAAACGGTCTGGCAAACACAGTTTTTATTTTATATTTAGGAGTCAGTTTTATGTAATTCATTTTCTTATTGTTAAAAGGGAGGTAAGAACGTGTTCTAACTGAAAGTTGCAGTAATAGACCAATATAATTTTTTTTTTTTGTCTCTTTTAACCTCCGTGGTGAGAACACGCTCTCACTAGAAAGAACAAAGAACACAAAATTACAGATAGACGTATATAATTCTCGATTTTACTAGTAATTACCCGTAATAATGGGTCTCAGCAATTTATGATGACATGTATAAAGAAGATATAGCTGCATACTGCCCATGTTTTTCACACCTATTTTCAAGTCTGTTGCCAAAAAAAAAAAATACTTGTATAAAGATGCAATTAATATGTAAATTAGAGTATAGGAATAATTTAATAATTAAATACACTGATAAAAATAATTAATCAATGCTCGTTTGATGGGGAATGAAATAAGTTTTCCTTAAACATTTATCTTATCTTATTAAACTGTGAATCATATAAAAACTTGATTAACCTAATTACTTGAAATTTATTACGAGAGAGCCACTGTGACGTATACGTCTGATGTATTATTATGTATTATTGCGTGCTGATATGCTGGCCGGGGCCGCATGCAACCCGCAGACCACCAGTTTGACAACTCTGGTTTAGAAATATACTATCTTTTTTTTCCGTTTGGAATAATCCCTCGAATAAATAACTAAATAAAACACTAGAGCATTACGAACATAAATTTCAGGTTTCTTCGTAAAAAAAGGGAGAGCTCGTTATACGGCGAATATACCTAAAAATTAAAAATAGCAGCTTGAAAGTATAGGTGTGCGTTATACGCCGGATTTTACGGTAATTTCAATAGAGTTCTTGTAGGAAAAAACTGTATTTATACTTGTAGAAGCTCACTCCTCCCGTTGATGTGGAAGTTTGGAGGAGATTAGTTATGTGACAGGCTCACGCGTCTTTTCTTTAACATAACCTCTGAGTTCTTTGACGGCCAAGATTAATGGCAACTCTTTCCAACCTAAATCCAAGAAGCGCAAGTTTTAACAAGAAATGCAAATAAGATAGCTTTTAAAAGAACAGAAGTTTCAGTAAGCAGGATGGCAATTTGATGAATGTTATGTTTGGAAGATATACGAGCGTGAATTGACAGCCTATCGTAAAGTTACCTAAGAACCCAACCATTACTACAAGGTGCATACCATTGCACACGCGCCCAGACGTTTCCATTTAAAGATTGAAGTTAAGTTGAATGAAGGTAGGGACTGATTATTTGATATTAGAGCTTGTAACATACTAGGAAGTGAGAGTAGGCGGATAATATAATTATTTTGGTAGGACAAAGTGGTCTAAGTTACGCGGGATTTCGGCTTTAACTATTTTGTGTAAAAGTTACTTCTATCTCTCTAGATTCCCTTTACTTATATAAATTTATCTTTAATTGTTAGACGTTTAAGTTATATTCTTAATAACGTCATATTAAGGAAATTTAAAATGTCTGTTCATTCCCTGAGAATCCCACACCTCTAGCTCACGCTGACAATCAAGGATATGGTCACCAAAGGGGGGGGGCATATCACACCACGATAATATTCTGATAAAAATATCAGGAAAATATACTATACAGTATTGTAATAACAATGAATACTATACAATGAAGCACACCACATGTGTTGTTTTCTCTGCTGTGATACACTGGTTGTGGGAAAATTGAGTTTTACAGGGAAAGTGTCCTTCCCAGCAAAAACTTGAAAAATAAGATTTTAGTAACCCTAGAAGATATGACCAGAGTTACCAGGTTGGTGACTTTATAGCCCTTGACGACAAACTTTGCAAAAGATAAATGATATCGCCAAGGAACTCTCGAGAAGTCTCTGAAATCGACCCATCAGGAAATTTCCGCCAGGCTACATAAGGGACCTTTGAGGCAACGGTCCAGTCAGTCGAGTTCGAAATCTACTTGTACGTTCTCTACGATAACACAGAGAAACTTTATCTGCTTGAGTTCCTGCATGTGAAACAGTCCTAAAGAGCCCTTTCGGGAGCGCTGAAAAGATTTTTCCTAACAAGTGCGTCTTCAACTACTGTAAATAATTTTCTTAAATATTTCTTTATGTACATACGTCGATTTGTCTTCCTGTAGTCATTTGTTTGCCCTTGTCCATTATTAAATCTGTCATTATCCAAATAATTGGAGTCATCGGTTGTTTCTCCTCAACGCAAATTTACAACAACATATACGCAATAATAGTACATAAATAATGAAAAAGAAAATTTATGAAGTTATTGAAAAGATTTAACACTAACCCTTTATCTACCGACTGTACTTATAAGTACCACTCACTTTAAAATTACATAGAATAACTATTTTTACAAATAATCTGACGATACTTAGCAGGAATATTCTTTTAAATCCACTCTTCCAAGATATATGGCAGTACGGGTTCTATGATGAGTATTTTAGTGGGGAAGGCGAATAGTTTTAGAGCAGAGAAATTGCATTTTCAGTTGACATTTTGATCGGATTGCGAAGATTGTCCTTTTTGTTCCGAAAAAGTAGTTAATGTCAAAAGGTAAGTGACTTATTTTTTGTATGTTAATGAAGAACTTAAAAAACGATTTGATTATTTTAGGTGAACAGTGTATATAATAATTCTACAGCTTAATATTTTAATTAATTAATTAGGTCTAACGGATTAAATTTTCCAAAGTTGAATATTTTTTTATGTATATCCCTTGATTTTCAATATAGTGATCCAAAAAAAAAAATATTGCATGAAAAATACTGCAGTAAATCATAAATGCGGTAGATAGTGTTTGAGGTAAGTCTGACTGGGCCGTACGGAACCGTATTTGGTAAAGGAGCAATGTGGATATTTCTTTTCATGATATTTATGTCACTTTTAGATTGTGAATACATGTATAAAATTGTTTTAAGGATATGCTGATAAAATTGCTTAAATATATTGTTTTTTGGGGAATCTTTAGGTCATCTTTTTCCAAATGTTCTTTCTTGTGTTTATTATGCACAATATTTTGCCTCGTATATAGCCCAGTAATCCCTTACAGGAGGCCAACTAGAATTTTTGAAATATATAACTTAGAAGTGGGTTTATCCATATTTTATGACAACAGAGGGGAGTAATTTTAAGAAAAAAACGCCAATAATTATTTCAATTTGTGATAACTCTGAAAATAATAGGTATTTTTCAAAAATTCTAGTTGAGCCTCTGTAGAGAGGTCTGAGCTATGTACAGGCAAAATATTATTATAATAGAAGCATTTTTCACAAAAGGAGAACATTTGGAAAAAAGATTATTCTAAGTTAATTTTTTTCCCAAAATATTATATTTAAATAATTTTTTTTGTCAAAATGTCCTTAAAAGAATTTTATGCATGTATTCTTATCTGAGTGACACTAAATATCATGAAAATTATCCATTTATGCACTTTTTAAAATATCAGTTCCGAACGTAGTTGGATACCTTAAAGCATTTTTTACAGAGTTTTGAGTCTTGTTTTCCGAAAACCAATTTTCTTGAAGCTTTATTACAAATTATTCCATTTCAATGTTCATGGGAAAACTTTCAAATAAAATGTTTAAATTTTTCTGTAAATTTTGCCTTTTGCTTGGGCGTTCGGGACTATCACTTTTGTATATCAAAATCTGAATTTCAAACTGGAATGACACGACCTCTAAGAAAATCTTTTAACCAAATCGGGAACAAAGCAGTAAGTATGTTGATAGTATCAAATGAATAACTTAAAAGTTCTGAAGATTTTGTATAATTAATCTCTATTAATTTTATCGATCAAAGTAATTACAAAAATCCTTGAGGTATTAAATAATGCCTTAACTAATTTCCGAAGGTCTTGCCGTGAAATTAAAAAAATTGTCATCTCTAAAATCAACAATGCATCCAAAGAAACAAAAAGTACTTTCACATTTGTCATTACAGAACAATCATTTCCCTACGCGGAAATCCCCTCGGTAACGTAATCAAGATAGAAACGTTTTAATTTGCATACCCATCTCACTTGCAGTGCACCTGGAATTAATTCGAATCTACAAAATAATTTTGGAAGAATTCTTTTATCTTTTATCGTGGCATCATAAGTACAGTTTGTTAAGAGTCCTAATTGTACTTTTATCTATTGTCATCTTTTTGAGACGTGGGTTTTACTTATGAAGTGTGGATTTCTTTATTAGATTAAATCTTTGACCTTCTTGTCTTTGAAGGTCAAAATCTGGAGTGAACAATGTCTGAGAGGGAAATCCCTCTTTAATTATGTAATAAGAAAGGTAAAGAATGAATGGAATACGTTGTACACGAAAATGAGCTTAAATGCTCATTCGAATATTTGTATTTAATTGCAATCCTGAATCCTCCTGAATACGAAACTAATTGTGTCCCTTAGAGTAATAATATATCATTATAAATAATTATGCATTGCAAAATATTCTAAAATGTATATTCATTTATACCGGAGGCGGGGACAACTGTAGTGGCCCTCCAAGACAGTCGGAAAATCCGAATGGAACCGAGATTTTCCCGTGTGCGATCAAAAGTTCGTCTTGTATTTTCATTATTAGGAAAGCAAAGTTCTTGAAAGTGTTTCTACTGCGAGATCGTCTGCAGCGTTTGGAAGACGAAGCCACAAGAAGATTTCAGGATTTTAAGAAAATTGAGCCTAAATTTGATTTACTCTGTTATCCCATTGCTGCATACAGTAGAACGTCGTTTATCCGAACGTTTATTATCCAGAGCGTCAAGTATCCGAAGAAGTTTTTTCAGAGACCTTGCAGCGAAAAACGAAGGTGCATTAATGGTACAAAGGAAAAATAAGTGATTATTTCTTCTTACCAATAAAGGTAAAATTGCGACATTTTGCGCCTATTTTGCTTTTTCTTCAGGCAGGTTTTTCGCATGTGATGATTTTCAATATTTGTATATTGTCCGGTTTCATATACTGCATGGATGCATTCGGTTTTCGGTTATCCGAATGGTGTCTAGTCCCAATTGATTCGGATGAAAGGATGTTTACGAATCACCTGAGGAGCTAGTCATACAGCTTGAACTTATTGACTTGAGGTACGATTACAGTGTGAAGAAAATATTTAATGTATTGACATTAAGGTATCTGACTACGTTCGGAACCATGATTTTAAAGCGCATGCTACGGATAATTTTTATGATATATATTTGCGTTCACTCTAGCCAGAAATACTACGTATGTGGCCCATTAGTGACATGCCTGACAAAAATTTAATTTAAATATTGATGTGGCTAATCCTTGAATAATTTTTTCCAAATGTTCTCTTTTTGTGAAAATGCTTGTTGTGGTTAATATTTTTGCTCAGAAGTATAGCTCCAGATGCCTTAATAAGAGGCTCAAATCTCAGAATTTTTTGAAATATATAACTCTAGAAATGGGTTTATCCATATTTTACGATAACAGAGCGGAGCAATTTTAAGAAAAACGCCACAATTATTTAAATTGGTGGTAACCTGAAAAATAACGTGAATTTTTCAAAAATCATAGTTGAGCCTCTGTAGAGAGATCTGAGCTATACAGGCAAAATATTATTATAATAGAAGCATTTTTTACAAAAGGAGAACATTTGGAAAAAAATTATTCTAAGTTAATTTTTTCCCAAAATATTGTATTTAAATAATTTTCTTTTGTCAAAATGTCCTTAAAATGATTTTATACATGTATTCTAATCTAAATGACACTAAATATCATGACAATTATCCATTTATACGCTTTTTTAAAATCACGGTTCCGAACGTAGTCGGATACCTTAACTTTTACCAATCTTGTCATCTGAAAAATTTCCATGCATGAAGAAATTTGAGGGGAAATTTATTTTTTAGTGGACATATATTTGTGAGCAAAGTTTTTCTTATGAAGATCAACGAGAGTAAATATAGAGGCAAGTTGGTTGACATAAACTTGCGGGCTGTGATGAGAATTTAAATAAACAATCTTACTCCTGATTTTAAAAAAATTTATAGTCAAAGGGTTCATCTACAAAAAATCTCTTTTTCGAAATCTCTTAAATGAGTTAAAATCAGTTAAATACCTTAAATAAGTTTATCAAGGAATATATCCCTGTTTTTATTAATATAAAGTTTTTATTATTTATGTTTTAATTTTATTATTTATTAAACGGGGAAAACACTTAAGGAAACTATTTAAAATTCAGAAGATTGTTTAAAATTCTCTACTTATATTTAAATTATATAACCAACACATTTTGTCCTTGAAACTTTATTATGAATTATTTTCATTTTTTGTCATTAAAGAAATTTAATCGGATATAGTAGATTTTTTTTCTTTTTTTGTAAGTATTTGATATATTAATTTTTATTTTCCTTTCGGATCACCGAAATATTTTAAATATTGACATTTTAAAAATAATTATTTAAATATTATTATACATGCATAAATCTACATTTATTTCAAACTATATGGTGATTAATTCTTTGCTACCAATTACTTTGATTAAACAATTTTTTTTTCTCATAATTTTCGTTTCTCTCTTAAAAAGTGTTATTAATAGCAACATTACATTTTTAGGAGAATGCATGAAAAAGAAAATGCATATATATATGCTTACGTTTTGCGTGTTTCATATATTATACTATCCTTAGAAACAAATTTTTTTCTTTTAAGGATATCGAATATTCATTGTGTATTTTTTGATTGCAAAAAAGAAAGATTCAATTAGCTGTGGAAATATTTTAGAACATCTTGAATGTAAAAGGACTTATATAAGGAGTACTCAACCTTTTATCCCACCGGCCACAGCTATTTCACTTGGCACGCAACATGAAGATTAATTGAAGGGATGCGGGAAGGGGGGCACTATAAGATGAAGGACATTTAAAACGTGGGAAATTGATCAAAATATTAGAACTCATTTTTGGCTTTTGTTTTAGTACTATATCAAACACACTTACAAAAAAACTCGGTTTTATGCGATAGTTTTGATTTCCTTTCAATTGTGATCAAGCCCCTTGTTTACATTCTACTGTCAGAGGTCGTCAAAGTGGTGGTCCGTGTACCATTAGTGGTCCGCGAGAAAATTTCACTAGTCTTCAGAAAAATGTGGAATATACTTACTAATCACCTTAAGGTATCCGACTACGTTCGGAATCGTGATTTTAAAAAAGCGCATAAATAGATAATTGTCTTGATATTTAGTGTCACTTAGATTAGAATACATGTATAAAATTGTTTTAAGGACATTTTAACAAAACAGAATTATTTAAATACAATATTTTGGCAAAAAGTTAACTTAGAATAATCTTTTTTCCAAATGTTCTCTTTTTGTGAAAAAGGCTTCTATTATAATAATATTTTGCCTGTATATAGATCAGACCTCTTTACAGAGGCTCAACTATGATTTTTCAAAAATTCACATTATTTTCAGAGTTACCACCAATTGAAATAGTTATCGGCGTTTTTTTCTTAAAATTTCTCCCCTCTGTTGTCTCAAAATATGGATAAACCCACTTCTAAGTTATATATTTCAAACATTCTAGTTGAGCCTCTGTACAGAGGTCTGAGCTATATACAGGAAAATATTATTATAATAGAAGCATTTTTCACAAAAGGAGAACATTTGGAAAAAAAATATTCTAAGTTAATTTTTGCCGAAATATTGTATTTAAATAATTCTTTTTGTCAAAATGTCCTTAAAACAATTTTATACATGTATTCTAATCTAAGTGACATTAAATATCATGAAAATTATCCATTTATGCGATTTTTTAAAATCACGGTTCCGAACGTAGTCGGATACCTTAAGTTATGTTTTAAGGGAAGAAGTCAAATTATTTTTACAGAACAAAATAATACCGAAACTGCAAAAATTCTTGTCCAACAATGAATAACTGGCAAAACTTGCATACCCGGCAATATTTTGTCCCTGTTAAATGAACTAAATATATCCTTACAAGGACAAGCATCAGACTGACCACCGGATTGGAACTTCTGCTCATGCATCTCAGGGCCCAAGGTCTCTATACTGAAATGGGTACAGTAGTTCTTGACTCTCATAGGCTGTTATGCCACTGAGTTAAGTTAAAGGTCCTATTAAAAGGAAAAAAGAAGTTATCAGAAAATAGTAAGAAATGACGGCTAAAACTGTACCAACTTTTGACAAAAAGAACTGCAATACTGAGATCTTACAGCAAGAGTCAATCATCTGACACTCAATCATCTTTCCAACCCGAATCAAACTACGATTTAACACACAAGCTATGTCTTCTAAATTGTTGCAAATGTATAAAAATATTTCTTTTAGTAAAAAAGATTTACTCTGTGTTGCTAACGAACGCCACCATTCTATGGGGTACTCTGTAAAGAATGAACTTTTATGTGCATGTCTTATGTGACAGTCATCGAACTGTTTATTCAAGTTTTCAAGAAGACACCAAAAGCTCTCAATGAAGTATAACATGTCCGCCACATGGGACTAAAAGAAACTTCAAAAAAAATTAACAACTTTCATTTTTGG
>BMAV01017683.1:0-23203 GCA_019973955.1 Trichonephila inaurata madagascariensis | reverse complement strand
GCCGTTGGGCCGGATTTTAAAGATAATTTCTCTTCCACTTATTATTTTAGATCAGCATAATTTTATAATTAATTTAAAGTGTACAATTGTTTTGTTTAATATAAGTTATGGGAGTATTTTTTTATATTCTATATTTTTGGATCATGAATAATTTATCATTTTAAATGAAATAATTGATTTAACTCATTACTCGACTTGTGTGTGTTGATCATTTCTACATAATCTCTGGATTTACCTTATATTACTTTCTGCATATTACATTTAACATAAGCTCTTATCGTGCAAGAATACACTTTTACTTTGAATTTGCAACCTGTTTTACGAATAATTATTTTTGAATTCCTGCTTATTTTATCAAATTTCCTTCAGAAGTGGGATCCATAACAAAAGTTTTATCCTTTCCCCACCCTACAATAGAATTTTAAATGATGATTCATGTTAATTATGAGTCCAAAATACTCTTTTAGGAGAAGAAACTAAGGAGACAACTTTCTCAAGAAGTTATTTCGGTTGCTTGTAGCAAACCAAAAAAAAAAAGTCTTATAAGTGATGAAGTGGAAATGGTCGCTTATTAGCTTCTAAGTGGGAAATTGTGACACCAATAATGTGTGATGTGAGACATATTTCGGAGATATGGTGATAGGTTGTGAGGAAAATCATCAGATTTATTGGCAAATAAATGTCTTTGACAGGAAGCACTTCCCTCTAACATTGTACATTTTGGGCTGTTTTTGGAATCAATATTTACTCTATTCGAGGGAACTTCAATTACATATATATCACGAAGAATAAATTAAGCATCATTTTATTGAATTTTTATCAGTACCTATCACTAAACCAGAGCATTCATCATTTATGAAGATCTAAAGTATATAAATAAGTGAATATTCATAGGTTAGAACAGTAATTAATTTAGATGAGTGAAAAAAACAGATATAAAACAATAATGAAAAGCCTTGTCGAATATGCGAACAGTATAGGGAAGCTTATTTAAAGTATATAGTCAGAGAATATACATATATTGTTATGTTCTATTTTCAATTTAATCAGCACATAGGTAGAATAAGATACCGTTCAATCTATAAAAGAACACGCACATATTTCTTACAGAATAATTATTTTTTCATAGAATAATCCCTATTAAAAATATTTAACAAATATTTGTGAAATAGGGATTCTCAGTGAGTAGGAAATCAATAGGTAATAAAAATGATAAAATCATGCATGTGAATTTTATAATATTTGTATCATTCAATATTTTTGAGCTCCAAAAACATTCTTTTAAATATATATAATTCCAATGTTTTGAATTTGCATTTGGGTCCAGGATCTGGCAAAACTTGTTTATTGTACTTAGATTTATAGAGCGAGCTCTGCATTTTTGAATGCAATTTTTAGGTAAGTTACCTTTTCTTGTAATAGATTTAGATATTCTATCCATTATCTTCAATAGGTTTTGCTCAGTATTATTAACAGAAAGAGGGAAGGTTGGCTGGCCAAAAAACATGTTTAACCCAAATTTTATGTAAATTATTTTATGTTTAAAGCCATGCTAAGTTAGTAATGTTTATAATACTGTAGCATCCTTATTTTTATATTTTAAACTCATTTTTTTTAAATTTCTCATATATCCTTTCAAAATCTTATGTCTGGCTATCGACTTTAAATTTTTCCCCCCCCTTTTGATTATTGATTTTCTTCTCTTTTGAAAAATTTTTTTTGACTATATATATTATATACCGATAAAAAAAGAAAAAAAAAAAAAATATTCTTATGATGTTTTACAAATGAAATTTTTGGGGCTGCCGAAGAAATAGCAAAGCATAGAGAGCAAAAAGCTCATGTATAGCTGACCTAGTGAAATAATTTGAATTGTAGATAAATAGAAATGTTATTTTGCAGAGCATCTTTTTATCTAATATTGTATAAATCTAAATTTGTGAAAAATCTGCGATTGCTTACATCTGTTCAATATTAAGCAACCAAAAGACAAATATTTGGATAAGAAAAATTAGCATTGTTTTTAATTATTAAAAAAAGGTAAAAATGAAATTTTTGTTTGGGGATTTAGAAGGAAACCTTAATTAGAATATACATATAAATTTGTTTGAAAAATAACATTACAATAAAACTTTTTTAAATGCAAGTTTTGGGTAACATGAAAAAAAAATGACATGTTTTGAAAATATTCTCCTTTTATGGAAAATACTTCTATAATAATGTTTTCCCTGCATTAAGATAAAACTTCTTTTCTTAGGCAGAAAAAATGATTTTTGGAAAATATACAATATTGTAAGCTATTATTAATCTAAATGATAACATGTGTTTCCTGTTAAAATTCCTCTACTTTGGTGCATTGAAAAACGATTTTTTAATATCAATAAATCATATATTTTAAAAATAACGTTTCAAGCACTCAAGAACACTATGAAAGATATTTCTTCCACATGAAACATAAATATATGTAGATTCCTTAAGTCATCCCATTTTTAAAAAAAATTATTATAATTTTTCTAAAAATATAATTTTTAAAAAATGTACTTCAAAATAAAACGCACATATTAAACAAAAGTAAATGTTTCAAAGAAGCCAGATTTATCAAAAAAATTTTCTTTAAAATCAATATTTTTTTTAATATAGCCCAAAAATTTTTAAAAAAAAGAAGAAAAAATTAATATTTTTTGAATTTTGGGTCTCAGTTTTTTAAAAAAAACAACAAAAAGGTTTTTTTTTTTAAATTTTTGTTTTTTTAATTTAATTTATATTTTGAAATTGTTTCACACTAAAAGGCTTAAAATTAATTCTTTATCTTCCTTAGTTTGAAAAAAAAAATTGTATTTAAGAAAACAAAAATTTCAAATATTTTTTTAAAATAAATTTAAAAAAAATCGATATTTCTCCAAAATACAAGTTTCTAACGTAGTTACATACCTTGATACATCTACAGTGAACCACAAAAGTGTTTGTACACTTGCAAATCCCAATAAAATTTAATGATTTCAACTAATAAAAATTAATTTTCGGAATTGAAATTTTTTTAATATCCTTTGTTCTTGTGGAATGGCATAATATTTTGTTAAAATAGAAAAAACTATTTTTTTAAAAAAAAATTTAATAAAAAAGCTACTAAAAACATTACGCCGCAAAAGTCTTCATTTAATAAAAATCTCAACATAGCTTTAAATATTGTATTTTTTTTCTTAATTTGGTATATTTTTTTATATGCGCCAACTTTTAAACGTTTTGGTATAGATTTAAACAGTTTTTTTTTCTGCATCGATAACTAACATTTTTTCCCATGTTATGTTTTAAATATTTTATTTTTTTTTTTTCTAAATCAAATTCTCACCAAATATGTTGCTCGCAAAAAAAAGGGATGGGGGGTTTTTCCCAAATTTGGGGACAATTATAGAACACCTGTGGCTTTTGAGGCTCGCTTGGCGTCATTATCCTTTTAAAAAAATAAAGTATCTACATCAAATTTTGAAAGAATGTCTTAAAATTCTCTTTAAAATATTTAAATAGAGCTCATGATTCTCAATATGATAAAAAAAATACCAAATTACCAAATTTTGGAATGATTTACACCACCAATCGACTTACATGCTGGCATGGAGGTGGAGGAGTTCTTTTCCCCCCAAAAAATTCGGGCTAAATTCCTCCTTTTTTATTTTTCAAACTATCTTGCCCATCAGAAAAATGTTGAATTTCCCCATCCCAATCAATTTGTGTCAATTTTGAATTTTCTGAATCCCCGAATCTAGCTGGATCAATGAACCATGGAGGTGGAAGTTTTCTTTTCTGGTGGTGTAAATCGCGGGCCCGAATTGGTTTTTTTTATTTTTGATGGTATTTTGAATCATGGGGCTCTAAAAATACTTTAAAGAAAATTTTAAAATTTTCCGTCAAAATTTGGATATTGGAGATGACTTCATTTTTAAAAAAGGGTTATGACACGAAAACCATTTTTTGCAATGTACGCCCCGGTTCTATAATTTTCCCAAAATTTTGGGAAAACCCCCAAAACCTTTATTTACCCAAAAAAAAAAATTTGGTGGAAACTGTTTTTAAAAAAAAGCATGACTATAAACACATAATGTTAAAATAAAAAATAATCACAAACATGGGGAAAAAACAAACCAAAAAACAAAAACTGATTAAATCTATACCAAAACTTTAAATTTGTTTGACACTAAAAGATAGCACCAAATTAAGAAAAAATCTATTCAAAAGCTATGTTTATTTTTTTTAAGATACAACTTTTGTGGAGTAATTTTTGTAACTTTTTATTATTCTTTTAATGTTATATATTTTTAAAAATTTATTATGTCATTCCTAAAAACAAGTTCAGTATCATAAAAATTACAATTCGATACATTAATTTTTATTTGTCGGCTTTAACTTTTTAAGAAAAAGTGTTCAAATTTATTCTAATTTAAAAAAAAATGCAGATATACTTTAATACCAGTATAATTTCTGTTAAAAGTGTAAAAAAAAACCATATAATTTGGAGAGAAAAATGTAATATGTCACGTATTTTGAGCGTCAATAAATATTTTAATATAAAGGTAGATTTTGAATAATTACATAATGTGCAACAAATAAAACAAAAAAAAATCCCCTTTAAGCGGTCTAAACAGATAGACAATACAAAAAAAAAAATGCTATAGTTGCGTGATACAAGCAAATATTCATGACTTACATCCTCATATATTACTGGAGAAAACGTATACAGTAAAAGTATGCGCACATTAGAACCCCTACGCATAATATAATCAAGTTAATGCTTTTTATCACTTACTCATATCACGCAACTGCTCGCATTTATTTAAGAGGACACAGTAAGTTTAATTTGACAAAAATTGGTCGAAAAGCCTAAAGAAAAAACTTTTATGCTAAATTGTTCTTTATACATTTGTCTATTATCTTGCAAAATATGAAATATCTAACTTTAAGAAAATTCAGAGATACGATAACATCTATGTTCGTTGATATTCACATCCAGTTTGCAACTGATTGATTAATGTCAGAGGGGGGAAAATAACTAGTTTTCTAACATTCCTGCTAGGGCCTTTTTTTGATTTTACATTTTACTTCAAATAAATTTTTTTTTTTTTTGTACTGATAACCATGTATGGCCTGCCAAATTCAGTATATATTTTCGAAATAAAACCTAATTCTTCAAAAATAATGAATGTATACAATTTTAACGAATTCTCAACTCATCAATAAGCATTCATAAGAAAAAACAATTTTTGATTTTAATCCGCTATCAAAAGTCATTAGCCAATTTTTTTTTTTGCATATACGGCATATTTGTAAATAAAAATTCACATGTGTGCATTAATATTATACTAGGAGTTTTATGAACTTTTGACCCAAAATATACATAAGTTCATAAGCAACAAGTTGAGTGATAGACAACTGAGTTGTGTGTTAGAAAAATTGAAAATCGCGTATTTTGTTTCTCTGTTCAAAAATTATGAAGATTCTTACCAGAAATTAAATTTCTACTGATATTTTTAACTTTTAAATTTCATAAGATTCTTATTAAAAATCAACGGGTTGTATAATGATTTTAAACATACGCTGCTTTTGCAAAGTATTACGATTCATTTTGCTTATAGTACTATAAATACTCTCAAAGTTACAACTCTTATTAAAAAAGTAAACGCTTAAAAAATTATTTAAAGTACGCAAAAATTTACTCTATAAAAATTTTTGATTTTTGTAAGATCTATTTATATGAATTAGACATAATAAAGATTGTCTTGTAATTTTACGAAATTTATGGTCTAAAACAAATATTATAAAGCTATAAAAATTGTAACGCACTTCTTTAATGTAGTTCTTCAATAAAATAAAACTGTTTTCATGCTATTCTATATAAACAGATTAACGAAAGGCAAACTTACTTGAAATAGTTGGATTCACTTATAACTCCATTTTTATGAAAACAATGTATAGACAGTTTTTATTTTTATTGTTAAATATGTATGGAAGATGTATTTAATTTCGTGGAATAGTTAATTTATACCTAAGATTAATTTTATCTTACTTACCTTATCAAAACTAAAAATCTTTAACTTACAATAGAATACTCGGATCAAATTTCACACGAGATGGATAGTTAATGTAATAACAACCTTTCAGGAATAAAGTGGTGCTTTTAATTTTGATATCATTTAATGCAGCTGTGCCATTTCCTTTGTATTGGTCCTTTTTAGAGAAACAATTAGATTATTTTGTTATATTCTTCGATTTTGATGATTTGCATTTTTGAAAATTAAATTTAGAACTCATTGTTTGCATTATTACGCTATATATACTAGTATAATCAGCCGGCATATACATAAATAGAAAATTTTACATCCTGCAATCATAACAACTAACTTCGCCCTTCACTCTCTTGATTATTGTTTTACTTATTTATTTAAGTTAGGCTCTTATATACTTCTATAGACAGTTAAGAGTACTGATTTTATACGATTATAATATCAATATACTACAATGTTGTGAACGAAAATTATCCAATAACGTAGGGATGTATCCAAATTTATTCCTTTCTTTTTTTTAAATAGATGGAAATAATTATTTTGGTAGCAATCGCTGTTATATATAAACAGTATCATTGACTAGTTTATCTAGTTTCCTTGCTCTAATCGAAACCTTAGCTATGTGACGTAAAGCTATATATATGAGCAGATTCAACATTTAAAGAATTACATATTTTATAATATACCCAAGATTTATCGAACAAAACTTTCTCAATAGTATGTGTAGGTATTAAAAAAGAAAATAAAAGTTTTTCTCTTGGAGTCTTGAAACTTAACACTCACTGTATAATGAAATACTTCAAATAGTTTTAGGATTAAGTGTATTTTTGTATCTTTTAAAAATACTTATATATATATAAAGAACAAAGAATCGATATTTTAATTTTAAATAATATTTAAAAACTTACACAATTTTAAAGGGAATATAAATTCGAAATATATATATAAAATGCAGTCAAGAGAACAAAAAACCGAATTTTGTTCCAAATTATTAAATATAAATATTATTTATTCGTATATATATATATATATATGGAGAAAAGACTAGAACCTAAGATGATATACAGGATTTATTAAACAATGAATGATGAAATAGTTAATGATACATTAAACATCAAAGGAGAATGTCTGCCTCCTACGCCTAGTGTTCAGCCTCTCTAAGCGTCCGTCTGAGTAATTTCCCGTGCAATGTTTTGTCGGGCACTATTGGTGGGGTGTGTGGATTACTCCAATTGCTATAACAGGGTGAGGGGGATACGACAGTGCATATATATCAACCTACACTATATTTAAATTTCCCTACAAATTAGTGGCAAGTAAGCCAATAACAGGTGATTGCAGTATTACTTTGAACTCTTCAATATATTGGGGTCCATATATATAATTATATTGCACTGTTTTTTAATATATTTGTCCATTTCTTATTCTGTAATAAAACCAGCAGTATATCAAACTTCCTGCCACCTAAAATGCAACACCATGAAAGAAGTATGAAAATTGTGTACAATTTTCAATGAACGTATACAGTGATGGGATATGCAAACTATTAGAATTTCAGGTTAGACATACATTATGGGCATTTGTGGCATCACGAAGAAAATATATATAAAGGGTGAACAGAAAGCCGGTTGGAAGTACTGGAGTCGCTTTCCTGTGAGGCTGTGTTGCATTAGAACCTTTAATTACTTCGTTTTTGTATTGTATGTTATACCTGTAGTAAACCTGAATCCATTGTATCATATACTGACAATATTCGGTGAATAAAGTCAGAATGGACAATCAGTTAACACTGGTGAAACAAAACATGTACTGTAGTGGCAGGTGGCATCCATCTGTCTTCCGTTGTTCCGGATTGAGACTTATCTGTGTTTCGTATAAGACTTGTTTTACAAAATCCTTGTTTAGCACGTTGGCTCTTAACTGAGAACAGAAAAATGAACGAACAAAAGAACAATTTAAAGTTTTGTTTTAAGCTTGGCCAGACACCAAAAGAAACTTATGCGATGCTGGTATGTGTTCGTGAAGATCAATCACTGACCATGAAGTGGGTGTACAAGTGGTTCGCCTGTTTTCGAAAGGCAGGGATAATAATTTGCATAAATTTGAAAAATAAAATTGGCTAAATAAAATAAAAGGTTTATAACAGATATTTATTCATGTTGTAACGTCGGCTCATTAACACAACTCTCACCCCTCTGTATATGTTAAGATTGATTGACATATATAGGGCCAGTTGGCAGCCTGGTACTTTGTTAGTCTATAAAGGTACAGGTAGATTTCCCTTTACGCCGATAGCATAACACATGCGAAATGTATCTGAGAAGGGCTTTGAAGCTATTACCCCTTTTTTGCTTCATGATGCGTTCTAACACACAGTAGACAAGACATAGTCCGTTTGTGTGCCTCTTTGACGGAGTCTAACTGAATAAGTAGCATGGTACCAAGGAGTGTCACAGAAGTAGCCTTCAGAGGAAAAATATTGCCAATATTAATTATAGCTCAGATGTTGGACAAGCCTATGCTGTGGGAGAGATCGAGAAGAACCATGCCATTGTTCGGTTCTCACCAGTGGTGCGCAATTGAATTCCGAGGAGCTGCATGCAAAATTTAGGGTCTGCAAATGAGAAGCGGTGAGAGGGATGTAGGTAACTAGGAGTTAAAAGGGTCGATTCGGAAGAAAAAAAATATATACTGCATTCATGTTTCCCTAATCACGCTGGAACTAAAATATTGTTGAGGGCGAGCCCGCAGTATCGCACGGGTATAGAATTTCTTGATGGCGACGACTGGAAAGAACTGAAGTGACTCAGCAACAGCAGCGGCCTAAGATACTTTAGCAAGGGACTTTAGTTTTCATCTTCTCAGATAGAAATGAAATGATTGAGGCCTTGCATGTAATGTTATAATTTGAAATTAGATATATTTACGTAATCTAGAAATAAAAATTATTTTTAATTTTTACTGTGTGACTGTGATAATGATTTTAATGTGTGACTGTGATCCCATGTCACGATGCCACAATGTGTTCGCTAATGAAATTCGTAGACTAATGTAGGCTATATTCAATGAACGAAAACAGTTTATCTGAACCTAAAATAAATTATACGTACTTATTCAGTATTCCGAAACATAAAATTGATGAATAACGCGTTTGAAAAGCTGAGTGTGAGTACTAGGATTCTTTTCGTCATTATATTAAAAAGGCAATTATTGAGGTTAATAATAAAAAATAACTGATAATTTTTTGAAAGCTGTTTTGTACAATATTTTTTATTATATAATGCTAGATATCCTTGTTAAATAAAATTTATTCACATAGATTTTCAGCAAATAAGGTTGGGGAATGAGGACAAAGTTGTGTTATGTTTATAAGTTATTCTGGAATGGGATGATACTAAAATAAATCATGAAATACATCATTTGCTGGCTACAATACAGAAAAGAAACTTAAAAATGCGGTGTATATTCAAAATTATTAAGAATAACGATGATAAACGAGAATCTTATTAAGAGATTATTCTTTTCAGAGAGATTCTGCTTCAAATATATCTTAAATTGTACCATTGAGACTTAAAATAAAATAGTAACTTAATCAGAAAAAAAAGTTTTATGTATATTTACTTACATTTCTAAGATAGTATTAAGCATTATATAAGTAATTGATGTTTCTGGAAGAAAAATTTATACCTTAGTTATATATATAATAATCATGTATATGAATTTCCGACATTATATGAAAATTTTTAATGTTTTTAAATGTCGAAAATCAGCGTATTACTTGTAAGGAAATTTTTTAAAACTTATGTAATTTATAAAACTATTTTGAGATTAAGAAATGTATTGTGTTTAAAGGATGAAGTATATGTAGATTTTGATTTTAAGGAAAAAAACTTTGTTTTAATTATGCTAATAGTTCAGAAAATTAACTCAATTAACTATTTTAATATACATGTACTTGTGAAAAGAATTAAGGAATAGTTGATATTACAAATTCTTTTTCAAATGTAATATTTAAATTTCAGTGAAAATATAAATATTTATTTATTCATCTAGTGTCCATGGTTCTAATTTAATTTTCTGTTTCGAATAGAATTGTAGTTTAAAAGTATTTATCATAAATTTTTTTATAATCCTGTTCATTTAAATGTAATATCAAAAACATAATAGTTTTTTTTAAGATAATCTTTAGCTTTATATGCTGACAATATTTTGATATTATGTTTGTTAACTAGTAATAGTAGAAGCGAAGAATTTACAATTTCTCATTTTATTTTATAAAAACATTTTTAAGAATTAAAAAAAATCATTAACGAAATAAGTCAACAATTTTTTTAAGTTTTCGAACGAAACTTGAGACAACTTAACATGGCACCGGGTACAGTTTAAATTAGCTGGTACACTTTTTTTATTCAAATTAAAAAAAAAAAACCCCAAGACACAAATGATGAAAGTATAAGAAAATTGCTGTTGGCTCTTATTTCTCAATGTAAAAATAAATTACTTGCATATTAATAAATCGTTTACTAAGATCACAATTATCAAACTTTTGCAGAAAAGGTAATTTCTGATTAAGTGTATAAAAATAAAATTATTTTTTTTCTCTATTCTGAAATACATATTACTTAAGATTACTTAGATCATATTGTGTCTCAATATTTAATGGTAGATACTTGGTCAGGTCAGCATTACAATGTAACTTTTTAGGTTAGCTTATATTTTCAGACAATAAAGGAGAAAATTTATTATTCAATAAAAGTACATTTTAGCGTGAAATGCTTGAAACATTTGTTAAAATAGAGGTATAACTGCAAAAACCCGTATGTCACGAAGTCCTTAATGAAAGAGAAAAAAAAAGAGGTTGAAAAAGGTGACATTACTGCAGAAAAATTCAACACTCAAAACCTATGGCAGAGAAACTACCGAATATAGCAAATTTGACAATTTATCGTCAGATAAAAGAAAATTGGCTATCAAGAATATGTTTTCCGTCTATGTCAAGTATGGTGAACCGTAAGAAAAAGCAGAAGAAAACGTTCTTGACCTCTATATTTAATGTTATGCAAAGGTAGATACAATGTATGGTTAACTTCTGATGAAGCACAGTTTCATCTGTGTCATTTTACAGGCAAACCAAGCGCAGATTCGTATATTTCAAGCAAAAAACTTTTGCAAGACGCAGCTGTTTTGAAAATGCAAGCTGGCTGACAGGTGTTATGGTATGGACGGAAATGTCCTCTCAGGGCTAACAAAACCATTTTGTGGGCCAAACTTTAAATTTGATGCCTAAATACTATCGAATAGGTTTTGAAACCTTGATCAATTAAACGTCTTTACCCTCCAAGAAAACATTTTTCACCAAGATTCTGCGCAGAGTCATACTGTAAAATCAACTATAAAATGGCTGAAAGATTAAAAAATAAATTTTCTACCTCCTGAAAAATGGCTATTACTATCCCCTGTCTGTGTTCCTTGCGATTATTTTTTATGGAGGTACTTAAAAAACAATTAAATAGGCGTAAAGTAAGCGCATTTCTAGGGCTTCAAAAAGCAATTTAAAATGGAAAAATACCCCCAAAATGATCGAAAAACTCTTGTAGCTTAGCCAAAATGCTTACGAAAAGTGTACTGGGCTAGAGGAAACCACATTGAAAATTCCACGTAAATAGCTCTATTCAATAAAAATTTATGACCCTCTGAAATTGGTCACACTATTTATGAATCAACCGGTAAGTATCAAATATATTATGCTACTACATACTCCTTCAATTTTACAGGCTAACCTTCATTATGTAAATGCAGGTGTTATGATACGAGGTATTCGATAGATCTTCTCTCCCATGCCTTGGTGCATACTTCTTTAATAAATACTAATGAAGCACCCACAATGTACCTTAACAATATTTTCTTACATCTGACTCTTCCTCTCGTGAACCAATACTGAACTTCATCAACTTTACATCTTGATCACAAATATTCATTTGTACCCGCGGTAGCCTAGTGGTCATGGTAACAAGCTCGTGGACGGTGGGTCAAGAGTTCAAGACTGTGCTACTGAAGATCCGCTGTGTAGAGGCGCTGATGCACGTTAAATATGTTGTTCTTTAAGAGCCCTCTGTTGGCGTGACTTCAGCTGTAGTTCTCGTCACTTGATCATGGTTCAATTTTACAAGGCTATTAGCCTTAGAATGCTACTTTATATATATATTACAAAAACTCACAAATCTGCATTTGTGAAAATAACTTACGCAATACGTTTGATTACTAGAAAATTAAGGTTTGTTTTGCGCAGATTATCCAAATGTGAGTCTTGAGCAGATATTACCAATTAGTCTACATCAGGGGTGTCAAACTCGTGGCCGGCGGGCCTCATGAGGTGCGCGACAAACATTTCTGCGGCCCGGCCAGTATATATATCGGTGCACAATAATGTATAATAAAACTTCAAAATTTCTCCGGAAATAGGAAATATAATAGCAGAGAAGGGATTCCAAGTGTCAGGACCTAAGCATTTATTTTTCCTTGTACTTTTATATATGTTTATAATAATGTATTATTTGAAATAAACCTACGTTTCCGTGATTATTGGTTCCTTTTTTGCAACCCACCTACAGTTAAACTTTGTTTGGCCTAAGTTAGCCTTTGAAATTGACACCCTTGGTCTACATATTTCTTTTTCAAAAATTTAAATGATGAAACAATTAATTAAATGAGGCATATGAATTTAAATACCACATTTGTGGCCTCCGTAGCTTACTGGCCACGTGATCGAACTTTTAGTTTGCGATATGTATTAAAGCCATATGCTTCCGTCCTCATAACTCTTAGTAAAATATTTGTATTTATCTTAAAGTTATCTAACAGTTAACAACTATGTATACATAAAAAAGAGAAATAGGTGTGGCTAGAGTTTCTCAAACCATTGGGAGCGCCTCCCCTAGGGAAGCGTAATAACCTTACTTGGGAACGCAAGCATACCGAAAGTAAAAGAATATTTTTAAAAAAATAGTAACTTCCTGAAAAAAACAAAGCAAAAGGCATTCTGACATAATAAAAAATACACATTTATATTGGTATAATATACTTATAAATATATCTGTACTCTATAGATTGTATTAGATAATTGATTTATCTATATTGAGCTAAGAACAAGTTTAATAATTACTAGTAACTCCATCGGCTTGTCATATACAAAATTTAATACATAACTTGATAAATTGTACAGTTTATAATTAAGGTCGTACTCACACCACTGTAGCTTTTGTCTCAAGTACATTATTAATAAATTTAATACTTTGTTATTGTAAGGAGGGGGAATGGGAATTATGATTTAAAATTGGATCAAAGATATTGAAAATTTGAGAAGTACTGATGAAGGCACATTAAAATTAATAAGGCTCTAAGTCCTAACCAAGGGGAGGCAAAAGCTTAAGCAAATCTGTCTTGTAAGTATTTGAATACGTTACAATATATTTCCATCCATTTTAATGTGTAAATGCTTTTAGGAATTACAAAAACATTAAAAACAAACTTAAGACAAACATTTCTGCTTTTTCATTAATGAAAAGGTGTATCAACACATTAGTTGATTTGCAAAAAATCTGACTCATATTTTCTACAGAATACCCCCAAAAAAATCTTACGCTTTAACACTCTTCAAGTTCCCACAATCCTTTTAGGTTTTAAATCCTCTTCCTCTCTTTTTATCCAGCTTGCTATTCCATTTCATATATTCTCCAATTCAGTAGAAGTGAAGCAAAACATTGAAAAGTCCGAAACTGCCGACTGGTGAATGGAGTGTATAAAAAAGTAGGCCAGAAGCAAATTGTGGAAGTGCGAAAGAAGCCAGAAAAAAATAAGAGAATAAAAAAATACCAAAAGAAAAAGAAGTACAATATTTTAATGGAAAAAGCTTCACCCAACCCTCTTATGTTAACAGACTAAAGCAAATAAGCAGTGACTGAAAACAGCAATCTGAATTATTCAACTACCAGCAAAAGAAATCCCAGCAAATCGTTCAAATCCTGAAAATCAGCCGCTTCAGTTGATACGAAAATCGAATGAAACCTTTTTCCGAGGATTCAGCATTTTACTCCGAGCCTCTTTTAATCTCCTTCTTTAATGGCTCCTTCAGTTCAGGGAAAAGGCTATTTTTAGAGGGGTTTGGAAACTGGTTCCATAGGAAATTTTTCTCGTATCCCCTACATCAGTTAAAACTGGATTCAAGTACTTCAAAGGATTATATGGCCTTTTATTTCGAGTCACAGATGCTAGTATTCAATAAATTTCGATTCGAAATAATCTTTAGATTTGTAATAATCACGGAAGTAAAAAATTATTGAAGATTTAAATATCACGTTCTTCTTGAAAATATGGATATTTCTGCCTTGTTGTAGGAAATTTCTTTTTAAAATTATTTTAACGTTCTTCTGAGTTCATGTTATTTCTTCATTTAATATTAATAGTATATGATTTACTTTAATAATAAATCAAATGAAGGTTTTCCGTTGTGTTTTTCATTCATTATAATTGAGGCATTTTTTTATGGTCGTAAAGCATATATATTTGAAGTCATGGTTATTAGCTTCATTTTACATTTTATTCTAAGTCATTACAATGTTAAAAAATCTTTTGAATACAATAAGTTTATAAAGATAGAAAAAAAATATTGCTATAATAAAAAATATGACAAAAATTATACATTAAATATAATTTGCTTTTATTGAGAAATACACTACACTTGTTTTTAATCCAATCATGTAAATCATTTACAGTTAATTAAAATTCCTATTAAAATTTTGTAGTTGTGAATTGGAAATGCATAAAATCGTACAACCAGAACTATATAATAGCATCGAATAAATAATCAGGGTGATTCGCTACCAGACCGAAACACGTGCATGGTGTGTACGGGGTACAAAAACAACTTGGAATCACATAGGAATGCAGGATCGCAAATTCTTTAGTTTCGAGCTACGATGCAAAGAAGCAGAGAAAAAGAGAAAAAGAGCATAAAAAATGTTATTCAAAATTTATACTACAGCAGGTGTTCTATATTACGAACAGAAGTCGTTTGGAAAGCCTGGCAGCTGTGCTGCATGAAATTCCTTACATTCTGGAAGATTCTTCCCGTCGGTCTTGCGGTAGATGACGCTGAATTTAATGTTTCGTGAACACCTAACTTGCTGAAAGTTGTCATTTGGGATCTGTTTCACGAGATAGTAGAATAAACTCGCATTCAGACCAGAGACTGATTGACCTGCTGATTGTGTATGGAACTGTAGACTGCAACGGGCACGCCACTCGGTGGCTGTAACAGGAACGTTACCCGAATAGTAGTGTTCCACATCACACCATCTTCACAAATGCGAACTGGTGGTTATGTGATATTGGTTCTGTAACGAGAGCTACTATGAATCGACAGTAAACGACGAGAACACCTGACAATGAGGAAGTGGTCTAACGTCTGGCAGAAGACAATCCAAGCACAATTACTTGAGTGATAACCCCAAAAGTGGATTTATCTCAATCCATTGTCTGGTAGATACTCGCAGCAAACCAAGCAGCAAAACTTTGGATAGGATGTGGTGGCCAGGTTCATTGGTCTGCCAGACCACCGGACTTGTCATGCAGGAACTCCTTTTGTGGTCACATGAAGAGTAGGTTGTACCCAACTCCTGTTCCTTCAGTTGAAGATCTCATCGTTCAAATATCTGTACCTACCGGAAAGAAACGTGAAATGCCAGGAATCTCTTCCAGAACGTAAGGAATTCCATACAACGCAGTTGTCAAGCCTGCCAGATGACATCTGGTAATAATATCGAACATCCGTTGTAGTACAACCTTCCAATAAAATGTTTTACGTCTCATTAACACTAGAAAAACTGAAAAATGGTATATACCTATATTGCCCAAAAGCAGTCAAAATGACTGCATTGTGGAAGAATAACTAATGTGTAGATAAATTTGTTTAAAATTTTTTCAATAATTTTTTACGCAAAAGTAGAAAAATTTTAACATTAAAAAAATTTCCCCGGAAAAAAATTACTTAAAAAGAAAAAATTTTTTGCCTTTATTAAAATTTTTTTCAATTGAAATTGAAGTCAAAATGACTTCCTTGGGCAATCCAGTTTCTGTTCTTTTTATGTGCTTCGAACCATAGCTCGCCGTTACAGCATTTTCAACCCCGCATTCCTTTGTGACTGAGTTGTCTTTGTACCCCCTATACACCTTGCAAGTTTGTCGGATTGGTAGCTAATCACCGTGTATTTTAAATTCACCACCTTTTCAATTTAACAGAACATTACATAACTAAAGCATAAATAATCAGTACTGAGAAATGCTTATTTAGTTAAAACAAATTTCAATACAATATTAGAACTCTCGTGATACACTTTTTTAACGTTTATTCTTAATTTAATTGTCGTTTTTCAAACCTTGAGCGACAACTACTACTATACTACTGAGGTGATCTTTTTTTTCACCTATGCTCTCTTGTTGCATTTTTATTCTTTTATTTGCTTTTTTAGATTTATTCTAGTTTAGTGTATGATTATTGGTTGTACTCGTATATATATACAGTAACTAATCTGCAAAAGTTTAAAAAACAACACAGGCTGCAAGAAATAAATTTAAGTCCATTGTCATTGCTAAAATTAGGAAGAAAATCATAGACTGCATGAAGAGTAAAGAAAATTATTCTATCTATGGCTTCGAATTTGTTGAATATTTTCAAATTGTAGGGACATTAATGCAGTGTTTCTTAAACTTTCATTTTGCGACCCTATTTTCAATCTTAGTGTTCGTAGCGTCCCTCCCCTTCCATACAATAATAATGTATTGAATTCGATAATACTATATACTTTGTCGTAAAGCTGCTGCAATACGACTTTAATTATAAACCGTGCAAATTATCATACATTACATATTTAATGTAATTTTATATATGACAAGCCATGAAGTCACTGGTAATTACTGGGTGGGCAAAAAGTCCGTATATACTTTAAATGTTTATAAAACCAGGAAAATTAAACAAAATAAAAAACGTTTTGCAGGTTTAGCATCGATAAGTCACTTGATTTTTTTAAGATAAGAAAAAAAAACCTGCCGACAGATGGTGCTGGTACAAACGCCTGAGTTGAAAATATGCAAATAAGACAGGCGATTACAAATACTGATGCTCTTGATCCAGATCTAATTCTCCGTTGCATGCCAACTAATTGAACAAGGATGCTGAGTGGGAAAGACAAAGCTTTGTTGGTGAAGCTGTTTTCATCAACAAGGAATCAGCGACTGTTGCACTGCGTAAATTCCGATTTCAGAAAAATGTCAAGATTGGTAAAGGACCTTCAACAGTGGTACTCCTCATAAAGCTTGTCCAGCGATTAGAGGAAAACTGGATCGCTCTGAGGATCGTGTAAGATCCGCACGACTAAGTCTAAGAATCATTAGCAAACATTGCAAGCTTATATGACCTCTTCAGTCTCCAGATCTGACTCCAGTAGACTTTAGTCTGTGGGGATATTAAAATTCCCGAGTGTATTAATTCCGCCCATCTAATCTGTTGGAATTGAAAGATGCGATCCACCGAGACCTGGGCATGTATAGAGAATTCTGCACTCACGGGGGTTTTTGACACGCTTGGAATGTGTCATCCCTTGTGGTGGTGGATATGGGAAAATGCTCTGTAATAGATGATTTATAACTTTATTTCTTTTATTTAAGTGCTTTTTTTTCATTTAAGTGGAAACCACCTAGGGTTGTTTTTCTTTTTTTTTTTTTTTTTTCTTATTTTAAAAAAACCGGGACTTATTGTTTTTTAAAACGAAAAACCGTTTTTATTTTGTTTACTTTTCTGAGTTTTATAAAGTTTTAAAATTTTTACTGATTCATTGCTCGCCCCCCGGCCGGTATTAAGTACTTTTTAACTTAGTATTGTTGAATCGATTATTAAACACATTTTGTACAGTACTGATACATTTATAAGTGTATTATATAGTGTAAATGTATTTTTATTTATCAGTCAGAATGTACTTTTTGTTCTGCTTCCTTTCAGTAATTCATTATTTTTTTTTAAAAAAATAATCTTTTGTTTTCGACTCTTCGATTTGCTCGCGCCTCCACCTAAAAATATTACTCCCCTCTAGAAGGGTCCCACAGTTTGAGAAACGCAGCATCAATGGTATATAAATATTTTCAAAAGTTTGTAAATATACATGCACTTATCATGCTTTTTTTATCTCTCATTTAAAATATTTCAGAAATTATTTTTAATAATCCAGTTTTTTCAATGAATTAAATTTTACATGTAACCAGCCAGTAATTGTCTAGCTAATTTATGTCTATACGTTTTTGAAAATAGTCATAGATTCAATAGTTCATTTTATTTTTTTCTAAATATATATTATTCTTTTTAGAGAGAATAAATATTTCAAACTAAATTTCAGATTTTATCCAGACTACTTGAATCTTATTCGTACTATTAATAACACTGATTAAGGTGATTTTCCAGATATTCAAATTCAATTAAAACATAATTTTATAAATACTAGTATTTATGACAATAGAGAAGGCCTTAAATTAATTATTATTAAAGTATCTCATTGGAAAAGTAATATGCATTTATCAATTTTCAGAATCAACATCATAAATTACATTTTCCTTAATAACGGATTTAGAAAACCTATGCATTATATTCCATAGCATATCACTCAGTATTATAAACTAAAGAGGGGAAGTGTTTGGTTAGTCATTAAATTGCTTAAATTTCATTTTTTTTTTTTGTTTTTTTTTTTTGCAAATTAGTCCTCATTATTTAATGTTCATAATACTGCAGCATCAATCTCTTTATTGTTCAAATGAGTCTTGTTTCTTACAGCATACAATATATGTTCACTAACCAAATGGAGGAGGCAGGCTGATGTTGTGAGACATGGTGTTCTTTGGGTGTGTTATTTCCTCTAGAAAGTGCTCTTTATAGTTTTGCATATCTATCCATCTTAGCAAAACTCCAGCATTGAAACAGTGTATTTTGCAAATAATGAGGTATTCCTACAGGAAACACCTCATTTCATGTTTCTAAGATTGTCTGTTAATGTTTTGAAGAACATAAGAACAAATTCCCTTTATTACCATGACCACCAAACTCCCCAGACTTCAACCCCTGCGATAATCTGTGGGTATGTCTGGATCGGTGCATCAAACAGCAATATCCTTAACCACGGAATCTTTTTGAGTTATGTATTGCTTTGCAGTTCTCATAGTCTAATATTCAATGCAAACTTAAAACGCTCTCAATAAGTCCATGTCCCGTCACCTAATTGCTAATGTAAGTGTAAAAGGCGGTTATTCCAAATACCATGTAAGTGATCATAATGTTGTGATTCAACTGTGAATAATGTCAAAATAAGTCAAGCAAAAAAAAAAAATAAATAAATAAATAAAACGACATATATTACAATTAAATATGAAACTGGTGTACGCACAAGACATATTAATAATAATGAAGTGAAACAAGTTCCAAGATAAAGAAAGACATTTAACGAAGCGCCATAATGAAGTGTGATTTTTTAAAAAACCGTGTATTTTAATTACATTTTTACATTACGCAAGAAAAAAAAACCAAGTGAAATATTACTCTCAGAGAATCTATATTAAAAACTCACAAACCATTTTCATTAAGTTCTCAGACACAGAAAAAAAAATCTCAGTGACACTGAAGACTTCAGAAATTATTAAAGGAGCGAAGTTCTAATTTAAGCAGCACTCAAACAAAAACGGATTTTCTCAAATAAAAATATGCTGTGCCGCCTTTAGTTGTTCAATAAAACCACGAAAATCTAAATGACAAATGGCATAATAAAAAAATATTTCAAAAACAGGGGAGTAGTAAACAAGCGAACATATCAATCAGTTTCGTATTTACCACCAGAAAGGTCGTTTTTCCAATCTTTTTTCCCTTTTTTTTCCTTCTCTTGTTGAAGGCATGCCTGCAGACATTACCCTTAACGGATTAAAGTAACTGGAGCTGAGGACTTTAAAGTAATTCTAACCATCCGTTAACAAGCGCGTTTGATGAAGTAGAACCATCTAATGACGAACAATTTTAAGACTCAGGAAGAAAACAATTTAAAATGTCTTGTTTGCCACAGTTTACTATTTTCAAGTTAATTTCCTATGAGTTTCCGGACGTCCTTTGAAGTTTCATTCCAGCCAAAATAAAAGTTTGTTTTTTGAAGTAATTCAGAGCGAAGTTTCTGTGGAACTAAATAAAGTGATGAAATTTTTAGAAGCTTTTGTTTTTAATTATGCAGTTAAACTCTCTCTATATAAAGAGTTTCAAAAAGATATATATATATATATATATATTATTTAGAGCTCGTGTATTCATTGAATAATTTTTTTTGTTGAGTATTTCCTAAACATATTTTCAGGTTATTTATTATAAACTGATTTTTAGCATGCATAATATCTAATATTATGCATTGAGTCACTAGTTATGATTTACATCCTAAGTTATTTAAAGAAATGTTGTTAAATAATTACAAAAAAAAAGGGCCTAAGTATAGATTTTTTATACATAACATTTGCGATTTTCTCCAGACTATGTAAAACTTATTAATTGTGAATTTATTGAAACCGTGTGCTTAAATTATATTTCATAACTAAACTATAATTTTTGATCAACCATAAGTAACTCAACCATAAGTAATATTTTAATAACTGTTTGCTTGCTATAAAATGTCAGTACTAGTAAACTTCTTATACTTTACTCTTTCTATTCGTTCTACTTTTTAGGATTTAAAAATTAGTTTATTGTATCTGTATTAAATAAAATATATTATAAATTTTATGAATGAGAGAGATATCTTGAACTTTTATAAAAAAGAAATCTAAGCTAAATTCGCATCAAAATTTTATTCAGTAAGGTAATTTAAGAAACGATTTTCAATACGAAATTTTTTGTCAAAATGAATTAAGGACCATTCATTCCAAAAGGGAAAATAATAGATGACTTAAATACAAACACGGCTTCGTTCGGTTGAGTATTGATTTTAAGTGACTTTCTGTAGGATTTGGCTTATAAATCATAGAAGCATTAGAAGTTATCTAAATTGTTCACTTTATCTTTTTTAATTCTAGATTTTAATTATATATCATTATTTTGGTTCTTCGTAAAGAATTCAATCATGATATGATGTAAATGATCGAAATAGCTGTGTGTATTAAAATTAAATTTATTGAGTACGTGCTTCAAATGAATGGAATTACATTATTTAATTAAGTAAGCATAATGAATGTTTTACAGTATCTCAAAAATTCACGATTTTCTAATTGAAAAAGTGTTTTCAATTGTAAAGTATAAAAAAGTAGATAGTATAACTTTTTTCATGAAGTTGTGAACAATCTTTAAACATTATCACTCACAAGTTAAAACTTATCATTCAATTTTATAAAAACTTTACAGCTTTGAAAATTAAAATAATACTAGTCGAGCAAGTATTACAAGTATAACTTAAAATATTTAGCTGCATTCGGCTATTTTGAATGGGTTTTTTTTTATTAAATACATACTCGTAAAGAGAGCTCTCAATCGCTCTCGTTGATAGATCTCGTAATTTTTTATCATGATAGAATGACGAGGTTAGCTCTGGTATCTTTCTCTTTTCCTTAACATCACTCCATCGTGAAGAAGTCAACCACGCACAGATTTAACGTGCACTATACCGTCTACGACAGTCTTTGTCAGAGCCTTGCACCCTAACTCATTGGTTGCGAGTCGTTATTTTACCAGCCAAACAATCACGGTCTTTCACAGTACGATATCTAAATCCGCTTCCTATTGGTTACGAGTATGTTAACCCTCTAAGCGGTCTGCACTTAAAGTCTTGCCATTCTGGAGATGCTTAAAAAATGCACCGCACATATTTTTTTGCTTTCAGGTGGGGTTCTCAAAGCGGTTGAGCCGTATTTTAAGAATGCGGCTCGGCGGCTTTGAGGGAATCTTACTGAAAGTGAAAAAGCATCTCTGGAATGGGGGAATTTTACGTGCAGACAGCTTGGAGGGTTAATCTACCAACTGTACTGCCAAGTTCAAAGCTATTAGAGATACTTATACAATATTGTTGAGTAAATCTTTTCGTTAAGTACCGTAAAATCCGGCATATAACGCGCACTTTTAACACAAAAAATAAGATCGAAATTTACGGGTGCGCGTTATACACCGGGTACAAAAATGAATCTTTAAAAATAAAATAATAATAAAAAAAAAAGATGAGCATAAAAAACATTTAGACTTCTACATATATCGAAATAATTTATTTAAATGAAATGACATTTCTTTATGAACTCAAAGGGTTGTAGTTCTAGAAATAAATTATTTATCCAACAGCTTACGATAGTACCTCGACTAAATAACTTCAAAACATATTAGCATTATACATGTACATTTCCATTTCTTCGTAAAAAAGGGAGTGCGAGTTATACGGAGAATATACCTCAAAATTATTAAATACAGTTTATGAAAGTATAGGTGCGCATTTCATGGTGGTGCGCGTTGTACGTTTGATTTTCCGATGTATACATTATTAGAGAATGGTATTTTAGCAGTACGTATTTAAAATGTTATCACATACATGAAAAACTCTACTGTAAAAAAGAATGTAACTTTAAAATTACTGATCTTCAATTTTTACTTTACAGTTTAATAAACACACGTAATTTTTATTTTAGCATACATTTTTAAAATATATTTACTTAAAGCAAATGATCAAAGCATAAAAGCTAAATCATAAAAAAGGATTGACCTTTTCAATTTCAAAACCGAAAATAAAGAAAATGATGATAAACTAAAGGAAAACAAATGAGCTGTAGGAAATTATGGCTTAATTTAATCATTAGGAATCCATCAATCATATGAGTAGCGTTTTATTTTGCTTTTCCTCTCTCTGAACACATGCTGATGCAGTTTTTAAATCATTCATTTACCAATGGATAAGTAGCTTGAAAGGAATATGTATCATAAATATATGTATACACAAAAATAATAGTTTAAGTTTCAAGATGGTCTTAAATGTTATTAAAGTAAAACGGTATGTATGTGACAATTCATATTCAAAAAGAAGCCATTTTTAAAAAAGTTGCAAGTTTAA
>BMAV01017682.1:0-60031 GCA_019973955.1 Trichonephila inaurata madagascariensis | reverse complement strand
TTCCCCCTGAATTACTTTACACGATCAAAAACTTCAAAAATTGGTGGTTTTAGGAAAACGATGGGTAGCGGAGTAAAGAAATTAAATAATTGATTTATTACGTCCACAGCTATTAACTACAGTGTATAAAGTTGGTTACAAGTTTTTCAAACTACGGACATTTCTATTCTACAGAATATATTATTTGTGAAGGAGGCTACCCGCTTTAAGTTTTTAAAAACGGATTTTTTAACCTGTTGGGTTTAACCCGGGGCTCGGGCTCAGGAAGTGGTTTTTTTCTCACGGCCATGTTTAATTTGGTGTCGAAAAAAGGTCCCCAATTTTTGGGGGGTGCACTGTTTGAACAGCTTGCTATCAACATGAAGATGATTTTGGGGCCCTGCGTGGCGGAAAACGTTACTTGGGGCTTTCATTTCACATGATAAATGCAATCACATGTTGTCAGTTTTGATTAAAAATACTTAGATAAAAATTGGTAAATTTCAAAAAAAACCGATTTCAAGTATTAAGCCCTTTTAAAAAATTTTTTAAAAATTTAAAAAAAAAATCTTTTTTGTATTTTTTTTAAAGCAAGGTTTTTTCAAAGGAAAACTCTTCTTGTTGAAAAAACCACTTTTAAAAAAAAAGTTTTTTAAAAAACAAAAATTGATATCAGTAAGTGCATAAATTTTTAGTTAAATAGGGATTCATTTATCGCGCATCACATGATTTTATGAACATAAGGCTATTATTTTTAGCATTATATTTAAATAATTCAATATTTTTTATTATATATATGTTAATTTAATTAAATAATTACTAAGGAAAGTACAATGCAATTTGCAGTGAATAATCATTATTTAACATAAATCAGAGTGCTATTCTTAGGTTTGTTATGAAATGACAAGGGACTATTATGGTTTATTCTGGTTTTGGACCTATTTTTGGAAAAGACTTTAAGCCAGTGTTTCTAAAACTGGGGGCGCCCCCTGGGGGGATAATTAAAGGGGCGCAGCATATCGAAAAAAAAAGGTTTAAAAAAATTAATTTACTGGAATAAAAAAACAAAAAAAAAATATTTTCTGATAAAAAAAAAAATACAGTTTTCATTGATATGATTTATATATATCATCTGGTGAAAAAGGTCATCAAAAAAAAAGATTCTCTTTGAACGCTCATTAGCTATCTTTGACCCCAAACAAAAAAAAATATTTTGTTTTTTTTCTTAATCCTACGATGAAATTTTTTTTTTATTGTTTTTTTTTTAACCAAAAATATTACATTTGCTGGCCGAACTTACTGGTATGATTAACTGCACCCCCTTTTTTAGTGAAGTTGAAATTATATAATTTTTGCGTTTTTTTTTCACAATGTAAAAAGTTTTATGAACTTTGGATAAGCATATTGAGCACTTTAAAAAAATTAAATTTGGGAAAGATTTTTTTTTTTTAGTATACTAAAATATGGTAAAAAAATCGTTAATTCTGGAAAAACTGTTTATTTTTACCAATGCCCTTTGACAGAGAATCCTCTAATAGACAGTCTTAATGGAGCTAAAATGAATTGATAACATATTCCCTTTTTGGGAGTGGCAAACGTTTTTTTAGAATCTTAAGGTCTTGTTTAGACCGAGTTCCCCCCGACCACTTTTTTTAAAAAAATATTTTTTGAACATGCTGCACCCCTTGAAAAACAATGGTTTTTAATTTATGTGCTGATTATGGTTTATAAATGTAAATGAAGAATAAAAAAAAAAAAATTGGGCATCTGTGATCTCTCAAAGGGTGAACTGATTAAAAAAAGGGGAAACACTTGCTGAAAAATGCATATTAATCATTTAGGAAAGTAAATTTGAGAAAACAATCAAATAAAGAAAGGAAAATTTTCAATAGCACATTAAGGATCAAAAAAAAATATGAAGCCATAAGTGTACCGCAAAATGCACTTCCCCCCTTTAAAAGACACAAGCGAAAAAGTTCAAAAAAGGATTTAGTCGATCATCAAAAGGGCTTAAAATTACTAACGGGCAAAAGCAGTTTTTTTTCAAATAACTTTCCCGTAATTTGTAAAAGGTCTTGATTTGTGTCCTTTTTTAAGGTCCCCATTTGGAACAATTTAGATCAGTTTTTGGATATTTTTTCAAATTATGAAAGACAAATTGAAAAACGAAATAGGTAAATATATTTTTTTTGTTAAATTATTCACTGAAAATTTTGATTTTTATCTTATATAGTGAAAATAATTATAAAAAAAAAATTGGGTGCATCACCCCCCGACCATTAACGTTAGTATCAAGTGCACACCTATCCCCGGGTTTCTCGCTTTTTAAAATTAAAAAAAAAACAAATTTTATTAGAATTTTTTTATATTTTTTATTACTTAACATTTATTCTAAAACTAATTTGCGAGGCTTAAAATTACAGTTCATTCAAAACCGTTTATAATATGAGTATTCATTTAATAAATCTTTTTCATTTTTTTTTATACATTGTATAAAACTTTTTTACTTCCACAATTTTGCTATTGTATCCCAAAATAATGTATTATCATTTTTTTAAAAAAAAAAAACTCGTTTAAGAGTGGGTACTTCTGATTTAAAAACAAGTTTAATAATTATCAGTGACTTCCATGGGCTTTTTTGCTGAAAATTTTTCAAAAAGGGAAAGGGAAAATTAAAATTTACATTTTTTTATATTTAGCTCAGATCTATATTTTGTCTTCAAAATAGCCATAAAAAAATCTGATTCACAAGGTATGATGTTAAAAATGGTAATAGTAAGAAATGCTTTTTTTTTCAGTGCGAAAATTCATCCATCTATCAGAATTCAAAAGTGATTTATTACAAAATTGCCCTTTAATTTCGTCACTGGATTGAAAACTATGAAGATCTCTTTTTTGGCAGTTGAGGCCCTTCAAATATTTTGAAATGGATCCCAACCCATTCGTAATTCTATCAATTTCCTCCTTTTACTTGTTGATGCTTTATTATCGTCTAATGCTCGCTGTGATTTAAAAAAAAATCTATGAATTTTTTTAACCCCTGCCGTAAATATTTAAAACCGTGAATTACAATTCGTGAATTATGAAATGTACATTCAAGAGATTCGATAGCTAATCGTTCGGCCAAGACGACTAAATTTATGAGGTACAGCATTTTTTCATGTTTTGTGCAGACGTATGTTAGGTTGTCTAAATCACATGAACGTTCCCGGGGGAATGCCAATGTAATGGATATATAAAAAATTTTAGATTAGGCTATTAGGCTTTATTGAAATTTCAACCATGGAGTTTTTTTTAAAGCGTAAAATGTGTCTAACCTCTCAGAAATTCAAAGAGGCCAAATTGTAAGAGCTCTTTCAGTTGGAGGAAGTGTGACCGAAACATCCCAACGCATAGGCGTTTCTGGAGATACGGTGTCTAGCCATGACAATATACAAACAGCGTGCTAAGACAAACTCGGCAAAGCAAAATAGCGGACGGAAAGAGAAGCTCAGTGAAAGAGACTGTCGAGTATTGAAGTGGATTGTATTTTCTAAAAGGCGAACAACTGTAGAAAAAGTAACCGCAGAGTTCAATCACCATCTGGATTCACCACTGTCAATGATTTCAGCTAAAAGCACCTTCATAAACAGAACATTTACAGTTAAGCAGCAATTCACAAGCCACTTGTCACAGATATTAATGCCAAAAAAGTCATCTATGGTGATGTCACATTCATAAAATCTTGTCAATTGATGAATGAAAAAAGTAATATGGTCCGACGAATCGTCTTTCGCACTTTTCCCTACAACAGGACGATTGCTCGTTTGTAGGACACCTGCATAAACGTATAATAGTAATTGTCTTTTCCAACCGTCAAGCACAGAGATGGATCTGTTATGATAGGGATAGTTGTGTCTTGGTTTTCTGCTGGACCAATCGTAACCCTGAAAGGAAACAACACTGTGGGGAGAAGTGTAGAGAAATTTTAGCAGACCAGGTCTATCTTATTATGCAAACTTTGTTTCCTGCAAGAGATGGAATTTTTCAGGGGATAATGCACTTATCCATGCAACAGGACATGCCCAATCGTGGTTTGATGAACACAAGAATAAAGTTAAACATCTCCTTGGCCCGCACAGTCCCCAACCTCAATGTAATTGAATCGTTACAATGTTTCCTCCGATGGTCGATATCCTCCACCGGCATTTCTCCCACAACTTATACACTATCTCCTTTAAGAATTGTTAATATTCTTCTAAGCACTATTTAGCACTTGTATGAGTCGACTTCTATGTGAATCAAAGCTGTATTACATGCCAAAGGCGCTCCTACACACTATACTAATAAAGGAATCTTTATAAATCTAAGATGTTTCCATTATTTTGATAACCACCTGTATGTTATAATAAATTGTATTAACTATTTTTTAAATATGGTACTCCCCGTTACAAATCATTTTGCTTATTTATCATTTTCATAAAATAAAAAAATAAATAAAAAAACAAACAAAAAAAAAATTTAAAAAAAAAAACTAAGTTTATTACAACTCACATACACTACAACGCATTATTTTCATTAATTTTGTATTCCCTATTTTAACTATACATTCATTTTCAAAACTTGTGAAGCCTTTTAAGTCCGAAAGGCGTTATTGTACATTTAATTAAAACAATATGTAAACTGTATAATACTAGTGTCATACAGGTTTGTTACAATTAAACAAATCTGTAATCTATTAATTTGTATATTAACTGCGTCTTTGAACTGCATTACTCGTAACGTGCTCTACATAGGGACAGTTAATTACAGTTTCTCTCGCGTATTTAATTTGATTTATGTGCTTGACTGTATCGCTTCCCATTCTCGCACGCACGCTATAATAGGAAATTAAAGATCATATTTGTAAATGAAATGTCGTATATTAAGTAAAGTAAGTTACCTTCTCTCCAAATCAAAACTCAGAAGTTAATGTCAAAACAATCCGTGATTAATTTCAATGCAAGAAAATGGAATTGATTAGTAATTTAATTTATTAAATTAAGGGACATGATACATTATATATAAAAAATCTGTATTTGATTCAATGATTTGCACAATTTTTTTTTGATTGCCCTTATGTATATTAGTGTGGATTGCGGTTATCTTGAGAAAAAAATATATTAATTGGAACCTACCTTCGCGAAAAAAATGTTGCATGGTTTGGAAATCAGGGGAAAAATAGTTAAAAATAATAATTCCAAAATTTAATATTGCCCAAAAGTAGTTCAATCTTATACAAAATTGAAAACGCATAATTTTGGTTATATATAAAATGTTTGTTTCATTTGCATAAAAAAATTCCTTTTAAATGACTATCAACCTTGTAGGGAAACTTAGTCCATATCTCAACAGATGAGAACATGAAAAGAAATCTAAAAAAGGAAGTTTTTAAGATTTTTTTTTCGGGAATTCGGGAAAAGGGAACGGGAAAAGACCCGAGAATTTCGGGGTTTTAAAATCATATATAAAGAATCGGCATTTTTCTTTACCCAAATTACAACAAAAAATGGGCAAGATCACGCTGTCAGAATGAACAAAGACCGCACCACTAAAAAAGTCTTCAATGTCCAGCCAATTGGCACCCGAAGAAAGGGCAGGAAACAAAGTCTCAGATAATGGCCTAGAAAAAGATTTCTTAGCTTTGAGAACTAAAAAATTTAAGGGAAAACACTAGGCCCTGAAGAAGACTGGCTTTAAAAAGGGTTCTTTTAGAAGGCCAAGGCTAACCCCCGGGCTGTTGAGCCCACCGGGAAAAAAAGGAAGGTTGGGGGTCAAAATAAAAAATTTTCCCCAATATTTTCCAAAAGCAATAATTACAGACAAGTGGTAGGTGAATGGTTTTAAAGTGTAAATTACAAACATTTTATTCGCCTATCCCGGTTTTAATGGCTGGCGATGTGGACTGATGAGCCGTTGGGCCTGGGGCGAATCCCGGGGAAGGGCAAAAAATGTTTGTAAAAATAGTGCCTTCCGGGGGGGGGGACTTTAAATAGCCGTCAAAAACGCAAAAATTCCCTGATGAGGTTTGGGGAAAAGGAAAAGAGGTGGGAGGGCCCCGACCACTCTCAGGTGTTCTCCCTCAAAATTGGGGTGACAACGAGCCAAATCGCTCTTTTCACCTTTTATGGTGGGTTTAAAGCTTGGCCGAAGACACATCCCCAGCCCTTTGCCCATGATGAATTTCGGGGGGCCCTTTATAGGGGCCCTTTTATGATCAAAATGGCATTAGTAAATTAAAAACAAAAAAATTTTATAACACCAGCCTGCACCATAAATTAGTCCGATCCAAACTTCCTTTTCCCCCTCCGTTTGCCTTTTTTTGAATTTCGACGGGGTTTGGGTTTTTTAAAAACTATAATAATAAGAAGAAGCTGTTAAAGTAAACCAATGTTTTTTTTTTCTTTTGCGGTGTCTTCTTTCCGGTCGTCTTAAAACATCAAAATTCCTGTCTTTCTTTAATAAAAATTATTTTGACTCTTTTTACTGGAAATGAACTCAAATACTTAAACTTCATTTTCCTTCAGTATTTAACATAAAAATTATTTTTATTTCCCCCTTTATCTGTATACCAGCAAAATTCTTTTCTACATAGGTGAGTTTAAAAAAAAAATGTTTTGTTCTCCCCTAATGCAGTGCTTCTCAAAAAATTTCGCCCCTTTTTTCAACATTATTTTCATCCCCCCCCTTCCATGCAAAAAAATGTATTGATTTCAAAAAACTTCTTCTCATGTTTAAAGCTACAATATGACTTTAATTATATACCCACAAACATCAAAAAGTATTAAATTTTGTGTATAATTTGACATGGTCATGGGGGTTTAGATTATTAATTTTTTTCTTTAATTTTATTGATAAATTAACTATCAAATACAGTACAATGTATTTATAAGTATATTATTTTAATGTAAATGTATATTTTACTTTTCTTTATTAGAATATATATTTTGTTTTGCCCTTTTTGGTAAATTTGCAATTTTTTTCATCTTTTTCTTTTGACTTTTTGATATGTCGGCCCCCTTGAAGGTTATCAACCCTGGGGGGCGCCCAGTTGAAAACGCGCCCTAATTATTGTTTTCGTAAAAAGGCTTTGTGCTAAAAGTATCACAAAATATAAACCATTTCATTTTTTTGAACAAAATTTTAAAATTAATTAAATGAGTTTAAAAGGCTATTCCTTCTACAATAATTGACGTACACTTATGAAATTTGATTTATAAGTACTTCGAGCTATGTAAAGCGCACGCAAAAGCGGAGGTAACAGGATTGATCTTTGCCAAATAATTTTTTTTATGAATGTTTATTGAAAATTTCTGAAAAAAGGCATAAATTCTAATTCTAACCGTTTTTCTGGGTTTTTTAAAAAATAAGAATTGCTTTGATTAAAAAATGCTTATCGATGTTCATAACATGTGTGTAGCATACTCTAACTTCAAAATTCTAACGAAGTTTTGTTTTGTGAGCTCATATCCCAACCAAAATATTCTTCAATAGTTGCTAAGACGATTAAAAGTCATTTCAATACACAAGAACCCCGACTGATTGATTGATTGTTCATCAGCTTTGCACTTTGAAGTCGCGCTTGAGTGAGTGAGTGAATATTAACGTCGCACTGTTCAGTTACACGAGGGCTCTTTGGCGACCGTCCACGTAATTTTGAACCATGGTCAAGTGACATGGATGACACCTGAGCTGTCATCCCCTCTCCTAACTACCACACCACACCAACGGGTGGATGTTTGAGCTCTCGACAGATTTAACGTGCATCGCTGCTCTACACGACGGTTCCTTAGTGGTACTGTTCTCGAACTCATGACAAGGTCAGCCACGATCCGATACCTATACCACTCGGCTACCACGGCCGAAGCCGCTCTTGAACTATTGGCGATGTATCTCATAATTTTACACCTCGGGTGACATCTGAAGATTACAACTGCACTCACGTTTTACTTTCGAAACTTGTACAACAAGCCAACGGGAGGTTTTGACTTTCGACAGTTTAAACATGCACCATCAGCCCCTCTACTTGGCGTGTCTTTAGTTGCACAAGGACTCGAACCTACGGCTCGACAATGTCAGCCATTGAATGTACTTTGTTTTGCTTCACATTTCAGTAAATTAATACTTTTTAAAAAAAATCTTTTATTTTGAATTTTTTGATAAGCTTGCGTCTTCTGCGCACTGTTATCACGCCACCCAAGGCGGGTGCAGCACAGTTTGAGAGCCGATGGATTAAGGTTTTCTCGAATATATGCTATAAAACTCTATCTTCAAAATTCTAACGAAGTTTTGTTTTGTGAGTTCATATCCCAACCAAAATATTCTTCAATAGTTGCACAGGACGATATTTTTTATAGAAACATAGTAAATTGAAATTTTCTTTTGGATGTTACAATATTAAACGGGGAATGCGTAATTTTTTCGTACTTTATTACTCTAATGAATTCAAAATAGTAATTATGAACTGATTAAAGGTAACTAGTTTTCCAACAGGTTTCCGAAACTTGTTTTCTGAATACAAAATTCTCTGTTAGGTGAATAACTGTTTGAAGATGCACGGAAGTTGGATAGCTTACAAGAAGATTAAAAGAGTATTAGTGAACAAAATTCAAATGAATGTGCTGGCATAGATTCATGTAGCTCACAATATTATACAATTGTTTTCAACGCATCCCTTAATTATGTGCGACATTTAACTTATAATGGCAACATTCATTCAATTCTACTACAGCTTTAATATTTTATTTACTATTAAAATCAAGACTGCAGAGCTATAAGCAGGCTGGATTAAGGCCAAAATTGAGTTAGTGTAGCCAAATAAGTGGTCATAAATTGTTCAGCGACAAAAGCAGGGTTCTTCAGGTACAATCTTATTCCTGTCTTCACTTAATTGGGGGCTCTCAAAGACCTTCGGTATAATGTGTAAATTCTGGCAAGCGAGAATGATATTTTCTTACAACATTAATCTTTCTGGCACTTTGGATTACTTTCAAGATCCTTTTCTCCTTGGTTCTCAAGATTTTTAAAAATAAAAATTAATGCAAGGTATTTGTAACCATCGTCAACACGCCGGTTGATTTTTTGTGGGTATCACAAACTCTTTTTGTTATCCGTAAAAAATTAATTCTTTGACAACAATTTCTTATTCAAATGCGTGACTGGACGCCACAAGACGGTAAATATGGCAACGAATTCATACATTTCTGAAGAAGACGTATTATGCAAATTTGTAGTTTGTGTATTCAGAATTGATCACAAGACTCTTTTTGTACTAATGAAAACTTTAAAATTAAAATTTTATTAAAATCTAGAGATTAAGAATGGTGTCTGTTAAGAAATTATAAGGCTGCTTGAGAAAATTAGCATATTTTAAAACACACGAGATCATTATTAAACGCATGCGTTAATATTTCGTGAATAAGTGAGCGAATGTTTATTTAGGTCGTACTGTGACGGGTCTATCCGCGTTCTCTTAAAATACTAATCCTCTTGGGAAACATTAGGTCTTTAAAAATTATTATATTATAAAGATTCCTTCCGAAGAAGAAGATGTAGCCGTGCAAATTAAGACTTGCATATAAAGTTGAAACTTTCAGGTTAGAAGGAGGAGAGATAGGTTAGACTGCTAACGGGAGCAGTGATGAATGAAACTTGAAGTGAGGTGTAGATATTTAGTAGCTGATAGTTGTAATATTAAAGTTGACGATCTGTCACTTAAGAATTAAACTAGATTAGGTAGCTAAAAGTAAAATGTATTGAATAGACGTAAGTGATGAAATTATTTAAAGTTCCTATACTAATCCTCTTGGGGAATCTTTGAGGCCAGCATTGAGTTATTTCACAGCCAATCCTCTCAAGAAGAAACCTTGATATTCAGATTAGTTAGTAGATATATAGTGGAGGTTTAGTAATCGCAGAGAAGAAAGGAAGCTGAGATGTTGAACGCCGTGAGCTGATGGCAAGGATTTAAACTTAGAAGCGTAATTATAGAACGGGCTTTAGCGAGTCAAAGAAATTAAGATTGAGATTCATAGGGTAACTTTACTTAATGTCAAGCGGTTAGGATTTCAAGCGCTTATTTACATAGAATTTAGGGTTACGATATATCACTCCTGATTTCCTTCCTATAGCCTTTGATCAATATAATTGGATAATAATAAATTGATTTTATAATGGCTTGCTTGGGTCAACAATCATTACCTCCCACAGATCTAGGTCACTTAGATGTAGAGTTGGTACCTCCAGGTGGGGGTATCACAAAGTCTTCTCGTATCTCGCATATCTTGTTAATTGCCTTACATATTTGACATTTAGGTGCATCTCTTAACTTTGGTTGATAGGATTTGTGCTGCTGTTAATAATGAGAATAAATTGAGTTATTTTTTGAATATGGCTAGTCTTCCTTCCGTCTCTCCCACACCCTTAGACGCCTCGGGTAGATCTTTACAGTACTTTAAAGCAACTCTTCGGCTACTGGCAACGGACATCGTAATTTTGAACCTTGATCTGGTGACCAGGAAGGTATTAGAGCTGGCAATCCACCTCCGTACTTCAGCATCACGCTAACGTAAGGATTTCGCGCCTCGACAGATTTAACTTGCATCAATGTTTCTTCAATGGTCCCAGAATTCAAACCCGCGATTCAAAAATCCCAGCCATGAGTTTGTGTGACTATGACCACTCTTCAAACTGTAACGGGTCTTTACGCAACCTTCTCACTAATCCTCTAGGGGAATCTTGGGCTAGCATTCACGTTTAATTCACAGTCATCCCTCTCAAGAAGAAACCCTGATATGTAGATTAGTTAGAGTATATAAAGTCAGAGTTTAGTAATTGTAGGAGAAGGAGCGGAAAATCTGTGGCGGTTATGGGAGATTTAATTGAACACAAGGGAGTTAAGGACGAAGTTTGCACTATATAAATTAGGGGAGAGAATTTATAGTCTAAGATTTATTAGGTTAAAATTGTTTACTTGGTTAAACCTTAGGGTTTATTGTTTTTTTATATCCTCCAAAGGTTTCCCTCTTGTGGTCGATTGTGGGAATAATAATAAATAAGAAATATTATGAAGTTTCGGGTGTGCTTTTTTTCCCTCCCACACCCTTGGGGTAGGAGGGAGCGACTTGGGGGAAGTCTGTAAAATTCCCCCCCAAAGTGCCCTTCTCCTCGTTTTGCGTGGGGCTGAAGTGTAGGATTAACGAAAAAAACCCAAAACCCTTTTGATCTTAATATGTCTTTATTAAGATCAAAAAGACTTAATCGTCTAACAGAATGATAATAATATATGTAAAAAGAATCTACATGACAAAACACAATATAAAAAATCCGAAATAACGAACTGGACCATTAAACTAACTCCCCCTGCTCGTTTAAAAATGTTGGGTCTAATATTAAATAGTCCCCCTACCTTAATCTGATCCCCGACCCAATCTTAAGGAGTTGCTTTTTAGTCAGGCTGCATGCCCCTTGACCTAATGGTTCTATCTTGGGATATAACCCTCTGGCTTCACTTACTTGAATAATACTCTCAACTTTCCCCCAAATTGCCCATCCTTACTCTAACTTCTGATATTTAACATCTTTTAATTTTCATCTTTTTTCAGTTTCCCTTTTTGGGTTTTTTTGGGAAAAAATTGCCTTTTAAATTTGGCCCCAAAAAAACCCAAAAGGGCAAAATTAAAAGGGCCCGGGGCCCAGTCGCTCTCAAATCTTGGCCACTAGTACTTCGGGAGAGAAATAAATGTGCCCTTTTTTTTGTCTTATCTGTATTTTATTTTATGACGCCGAAGAGTAAAAAAAATTATACGATTGAGAAATAAATAAAGTATTATTTTATAAGAGTACTGGTAATTCTAAGAGAACTAGATTTGTTAAAGAAATATTCTAATGCTGCTATATATATATATAATGTCATAGTTAGAAAGATGATTGCAATAAAATATAAAATTTTGCGACATTACTGGGCGATCGACAAATGTTTCAACTACCCACTAAAATTTTCCGCAATTGTGAAAAATCCCAAAAAGTTCAGAAAAATAACTTCACACTTCTTCGAAGAGTCTTAAATTATAAATAACGATAAAACGTTCATCAAAATGAAGAAAAACATCAAAATTATAGAAACATCGAGGGAAAAAAACAGAAGAGCTAAAAATAGATCATGGAACGATGAGTGGAAATAAATTGTTTTCTGATGAAAAAAAAATTAAACTTAACGGTCCTGATGGTTATAAATAACGACTGATGGCTTGGGGGAAGAAACCGAGAAAATACTTCAGTCACCAAATGGGAGGATGATCAGTAATGGTTTGGGAAGCTTTTAACATGACGGATTGTGTGATTTACAGCGAATTTCAGGCCGTATAGATATTGCACAATATCTAGCCCTACAAAACATCATCAGATAACGGTACAAAATTTTACTGGAGGTGTGTTAACTGGATATATTAGAAGGACAATAAATATTTCTTGCCATAAATCCAAATCCATTCCTAAATGGTTTAAAAAAGAAAAAGCTAATGTCTGCCATGACGAAGTTGAAGGACATACTTGACTCCCCCATGCAAAATTTTGGAGCATATTAGGTCGCAAAGTTTATCCCTTTATTTACCGCATTATGATTTACTGCAGTTTTTTCATGCAATATTTTTTTTTTGTGAATCACTACATTGAAAATCAAGGGATATACATAAACAAAATACTGAACTTTGGGAAATTTAATTTGTTAGAGTTAATTAATTAAGATACTCAACTGTAAAATTAATTATACACACTGTTCACTTAAAATACAAAGTCGAATTTTTTTTCTTAAGTCTTCATTAACATACAAAAAACATAAGTCACGTAAATTTTGACATTAACGATTTTTTCGGAACAAAAATGACAAGCTTTGCAATCCGCTGAAAACGCACTTTCTGCTGTAAAACTATTTGCCTTCCCCGCTAAAATTTTTATCATAGAACCCGTTATGCCATATATTTTGTAAGAGTGAATTTAAAAGAATATTCCTGCTATAAGCATCGTCAGAATATTCGTAAAAAGGGTTATTCTATGTAATTTTAAAGTGAGTGGTACTTATAAGTACCGTCGGTAGATAAAGGTTAAACGAATGATATAAATAATTTTAATCCTTCAATGAGCTAAAAGTTGCCACAGTAAAAGAATGGCGTAATATTTCTGAAATTAAATTAACCATTTAGTCATTTAAGTAAAAAATAGAGTATTTGAGATTGGCTGGAACAAGTAATATATAAGAAAAATTTTAAGTCAATTCCAGCTTTGTTAGCAAAAACCTACTGGTGCCATCTGTTGCAGATAAATCTAACTTCGTCGGAAATAATACAGAATAAACTTAAAATTAAAGAATAAAATTTAATTAATGAATTAATAATTGAAGAAACTGTGTTAACATCAAGTGTCACCCACTACAAGTTTTAAAAAATGTATTTTAACTTGAGTGGATGAATATAAAGTATTTTATTAACGATTGAGAATTTGAACAAGATATATATAAATACATATAGGAAGAGAGTGAACTAATAGTAGGAATTGAAAAACGAGACTAATATCGTAAAAATATTCAAATTTTTTTTATTTTAGACAGGTGACATTATAATTTGTGAACAATGTATATTTTATATAATTATTTATGATGTTTTCCTTAATTTAATAATTAATTACATTATTGCAAATTATTGAAATCTAATTATAATTAATTTGTTGTTATAAACTTAAATTTTTATTAAAACCAATATTTTTATTTAATAATTTCCAAAATTAAAGTGGTAATATTACTTCCAGGGGGGTTGTAGAGATTTTACATTTTAGTTTGAGATCTTTAATTTAAGAGTATTTCGCTTTTCTTCCCGTAAATCTTTTTTAAAAAAATGGATTCATCCTGAATAACTTCTGTAGTTCTCATCACATCAGTAAAAAACTGATATTAATGTTAATGGGTCCAAGAAAACTAAACTACTACATTAGATTATTTAACATAGTTATTTAACTTTTAAAACTTCTTTTTCATGACAGAGTTTGATCTTTTTTTTTGCGAATATCTGATCTCACATCTTAAATTTAGCCCAAGCGTTAAATTTCGTACAATTCTGTTAGAAAGTTTCTTCGTTATAAGGGTTTAAGAATGAAAAAAATTAATGAGTATCTCATACATTTGATGATAAAAAGCGTTTTTACTCATTTCTTCAAACTATTTTTGCCAAGTGATAGACATTTTTCCCCAGTTGAAAATAATTTTGTTAAGAAAAAATGATTTATTAAATACGGTTACAAAATAGTGATGAATTATACCAAAACTTTTAAATGCTTCGCATCTAAACACGCTTAAATTCAGAACATAGTATACAATTCCTTTCAGTAGTTCTGGAAATATTCAGTTTTTAAATTACGATTGAACACGAATGACGTAAGAGGCAGTATGAAAAATTTAAATCTCAGTTATGGGTTCAATCATCAAACAATGCTATAAAATGAGAAAAGTTATGAAAAAATTAAGAGCCTTTTTAACACAAAAGAAATGTATTTAGTGACTTTCACAAACAGCTTTTCCAATCAGCAATTAATTATCGATTTGAATGAAATCTTCAATCTAAGATACAGAGACCATTTTCTATCTAATTTTGCCTGAAATATGGATTCCATAATGGAAAGTTCAGAAATTGATTCATTAGTACCATAACTTTTCCCTTTTTAAGCCAAAAAATTTTAGGGAGCGGCTCTGGGGTTTAAAAAAACCCACCCGGGCCCCATCCCTACAGAGGTCATTTTTTTTAATGCCCCACTTGAAAAATTTGGGGTAAAGTCCTAAATAAATTTGGCATGGTAAACCGGTAAAATAAAAATCAAGTGCCAAAATGTGGTAGCGAGAGCTGCCACTAGATGGTGTCACCACTGTGTGTGTGAAATGTCTTTCACATTTAGAGGAGTTAGATGTCTGCAAAGGCTTGTATGCCAGAATACAGCCCATTTGAAGAAAAAACATATAGGAAATTTTATCCAGTTGTGTGTGAAAAAAATTGCCTTTTATTAAAATTGTCTTTTCTTTTGAGCGGTACAAAAACAAATGTTTTACAGAAATGTATTCTCCGTAGACAAAACTCAAAGTTCCGCTTCTATCCAGTCTGCATAAATAATTATGCACGTAAAGAAATGAATATTTAAAAAAATCATGGAACTGAATGAAAATCGATGACATTCCAATGCAATAAAAAAGGGATTACTGAATTTTGATATTTTCAACTCATTAAAAGGGATTATTCAAGCGTCGAATGGAAATTATATTTAAAAAATAAACATCCAACTATAAGTATAAGCTTAAAGAATACATTTACTGTGGTTATCTTATTTTGTCCTTTACTTTTTCTTGCTTAATATCTTACATTAAGTTAAGTTTTCATAGTGAATTACTTCAATATTATATAATAAACATATTCCCTACAAAAATATATTGAAATGAATATTTAGGTGGAAATAAACCGTAGTGGCACAAAGAGGTAAAAAGAAAAAAATGAGACAAAAAAAAGAAAGAAACTATTGCTTACTTATAACTTCGTCAATAAATTCTTCCTTGGAACAGCGTAAATTTTACAATAAATCTCAAAATTACGGCAAAGTGTAATTACAAACTTGACAACAGTAGTTGTATGATTACCTAGCAATTTCAGCGGTAGAGGGCAGTAAGATCAGAGATGTGCATCGCCTACGTCATATACGTCTGTGGGGAAAAATGCAATTTTCACTTGTATTTCTGCCCGACAGCATTTGCGCTTATGTTTCTTAATTTTGGTCGTGATGAGAGACTTAACGAATAAATGCCGAAAAGATAGATATGCTCTGATGTGCAGTTTATGCCCGCAATTACCTTGGTACCCCTAATGACACGCAATGGATTGGACATTGGGGACCCATTCCATCGATCACCTGATTTATCGAACCTTACTCCTTATGAAAGCAACAAAGGATCCTCATTTACGAGATTCCAGCTGAGTCATCTGAGAAATCCTTCGTTCATTTGTCCAATGGGTTTTCTAGCGTTCGAAAATACCAAGCATTTTTTAAATAGTCCCCCGATCCCTTCATGAACGTTGTCAAGATTATAATACTACTGAGGGTTATAATTTTACACGTTTAGTGTAAACATCGCAACGAAAAGGCTCTACGCAACAATATTTTAGGTATACAAATGATCGTCAGAGCAACCATATTCGTATGACACGGCATCTGAAAATCTCTTAACCCCGGAGAAATCACGCACTCGATACTATCATTAGTGGTCGCTCGGGGTGTGACGGAGTCACCCCTAACCTTCTTTAATAATTTTTATTATTGTATACGATCATAAATCTTAATTCCAGTGAATAATTTAATTAAAGGAAAATATATTTACGTACTTTTAAGGACTTTTCAATGTTTCTTTGATAATTTGAGAAAAAAATCCAATCAAACTGAACTAAAATGTCACAAATGAGTGTGACTTTAATAAAAGACACAAATCGCAGACACTTTTCGCTAACATTACAAAAACGATATTTGCTGAAAAAAATGTCATATTTTGTTCAAATTATTGCAGTTTTATTCTTCTTAGATGATCGACAAATAGCATGTTGAACTTTTTTTGCTAGTGTGTTTTCGTGGTGACTTGTAGCACTTGGGTCTTCCTATCTTTTTTAATGGAGTTCTCTTTACATAGCATCTGAAAATCTTCCTTAAAACCTCAAACGTTTCATGCTCATCGCGTTAAACAAATTTACTTTCGCTATCATGATTAATATCTATTATTTCATCAGATTCTTCCCTTGGTTGATCAATTCCGTTTTGCGAAGTTTCAACTTCATCCAATAGATATCGCAGATGGCAATTTCTTGTTTTATATTGTCACGTAGAAAGGAACACGGTGATGTTATACAATACAAGATTTATTTTGTCGTGGTATCTTACACAGGCAGCACCACAACTGAAGACTTATCCAGCTGTAGTACTTTTATATCCACACCTGGAGAAGAGTTCTAGAATGACCACCAGGGGAAGATTAACATAAAATCAATTTACATAATTTACAAATGTCCAGAATAATAATAAATAACGAAAGTCATAATTAAAGTTAAACAAGTATTTGGGAGGCTCGAATCCGAGCCATCTGTGTGATAGAGCAGTGCTCTAACCGTTTGGCCGCTCAGAGCTTATCAGTTTGTGACAATATTCTGTTCATTTATAAACCATAATGAGTCGTAAAACTTAGTATTTTGATTGCTAAGTCGTTAACATTGGAAAAATGTAGTCTGTTCATAGAAAATATTTTGGAACAAAAGTGGTCACGCGGGGAACTAAGATATACCAAGTACCTTGGGATTGTAAATAAGCCTTTGCCACTCCCAAGAAAGAGGGCAATATGCGATTAATACATTTTAATGCCCATGAAGACTGTCATATAAGAGGATACTAACAAGGTCATTGATAACAAATAAGCAGTTTTCCCAGAATTAAATATTTCGTAAGCCTAGGGTGACTCTGTACCCCGCGCGACCACCCCCGGGTTAAAATAACTAGCTTTAAAATTCATATACCAAATATCACTAAGAATTTCTTCAGTTCTCTGGCCCTCATTGATATTTTTAACATATTAAATTTACAAAAATTATGATGCAGGTATTAAAACACACAAAAAGGACGAGAAGAATACTCTCTTCTTAAATCCTACAATCCCGCATCACTTCATTTTTCTACAATAAATTTATATTATTGTACCAAAAGACACTTTTAAGAGTTTAAATTCCTTCAATTCTCTTAAAATTTCTCTATTCCTACTGGTCAAGCACTACGCATTGTCTCTTATACAACTTCCATACACCTTCTGGGCAGCCAATGAGTCATTTTCCTCACCCACTGTCGACCTCAACTCTCTCCAAAACAGAAATGTAATATTTTGAAATCCAAGGAAGAACTTTTAGGCACGCTCTCGTACCTCAACGCCTCATCCAATCGCCATGAAGCTACTTACAGCATGAAAATAAATTTTCGTCACTGCTACATCGCATGACTTAGATATGGGATTATGAGTTAAGTCGCCACCCATATACCCAAAAACACTCGCATCCACTATGTTACACATTTAGTATCTATCTGTCACGTATGGTGCCGTTAGTTAAGCGTGCATTACAAGTAAAACTACTCTACAAAAACGAGAAATATTTTTACTACGGTTTTATCAAAGAATATACAACCTGGAAGAATGGCTGTGAAAAGTGGCTAGACATGACAACACGATTTGAAGACCGGCAAATTAGGAGTACATCCAGGAAAATGTCATTAAAATGCCACAGCGGTGGTCTTTGAGTGTGTCCAGGCAGCTTTTGCCTTACAATTATCTAATTCTAGAAACAGCAATGCATGTGCAGTATCTAGAAAGACTAGCCTCATAATCTTCACTTGTTTCGGCACACTGTACTGTTTTTATTATTATTCAGTATCAGTGTACTATTATTAATTTCCACCTTTTTAGTCATACGATATAGTGACGAAAACTAGACAATTAATGTTCAAATTGTTTATGCGTTCGGTTTAAATAATTTTTTGTTAAATTAGTTTTTCCATACAAAGCACTACCTAGGGGACATCAATGAATAAAGACTTTATTTCAAACTTTCGAGCGTATTTTGTGTTCAGACCATGTATCAAACTTAGCGACGTTACTGCTCATAGTTTAAATATAATGATATAAACAGATCAATTATATAATACTTCAATGATCGTACACAACTAATACGCGAGAGAAAGTAAAATAATTCAAATTAATAACATATCAAGAATCCATTGAACTTTAAAATAACTATATCCGTTATATCAAGAATATTCCCGTTTCAACATAACTCGTTACATTATTGATTTCATATTTTCTTATTAATCGTTCGGTAATAAATCTAATTTTTTCTTTAGACTTGATTTGTTTGAAATAAATAAATCGTTCGCTATATTGTTTAATCGATAATTATTTTTATAAATAATTTTAAATAGAATTTGTCGAAAAGAGTGTTCGACAGCACGAATAAGGTCTAGTATTGTGAAGTACAATTGTATGATTTGTATACATTTTACGGCAGTAATGTATGTAGAATAAAACATATTGCGTAAAGCTAACACTGGAATTTTATTTGATTGAAAGAAGATGGTGGAATATTGAAAACAATTATATTAAAATTTAAGTAATTTCTCATAACGCAATATTTTAATTTAACCATGACATTTAATATATTAACGGAGTTCTTGCAAATAATAATACTGAATAAAACTAGAAAATCTTGGTAATTATCAGAAAAAATTTGAATTTAAACCCTTTCCCCGCTTTTTCGGGGCGATTTCCAGGAACAATGGGGTGTTTAGAAAAAATTTGTGCAACCCACGATTTCAGCGGGTATGCATTTTTTCGGATTATTTGCTTTTTAAAAAACTCTTACTTTCATTTTTTTTGTTTTCATTTATATTTTTATGTTAAATTTTTTTAAAGATCTAACCCTTTTTTTTAAAAAAAAAACTTTTTCAAAAACATTTTTGTATATTTTAACAAAATGAAAAATTAAATATTAGTTTTTGAAAAAACGGAATAAAAAGTACGCAAATTTTTTAACCCTTTTTTTTGATAAAATAATTTTAGGGTGAGGGGTTTAAAAAAAATCTATATGAAATAAATTAATTTTTCAAAAACTTGTTTTATTTTTAGAATAATAATTTAAAAACCCCCAAAGAAATAAAATCCGCATTAAAAAGGTTATTTGGCTATAAAAAGCGCAAAACTACTCACATTTAATGTTCTGTATTTATCGATCTCAAAAGTATTTCACTAGCTATCCTTATTTTTTTCAAACAAATTTATAATGATTGCAAATTTTGCGTTTATAATGATTATAATGATTCTAAATTTTTTGAGAAGACAAAAAATATAATTATAATTGTATAATAGAATATATTTTAAATATATATTACAGATATATTATACTATATAATTGTAATAATATATAATCTAAAATATAAATACTTTATCAATTTTTCGGTTTTTAAAAAAAAAAAAAAAAACGTCTCTCTTTTTTTTTTTGGTAAAAAATTTTTTTAAAAAATTAACTTTATAACGGTGCTTTCCAAATTAAAAATACTCTTTCCCCAATTTTTTCTCACCCCTTTTTTATCACGCCCCCCTCCTCCATACAATAACATTGTATTAAATTTCCCAATAATACTATATTTTTTTACGCCAGCTATTTTTAGGGTTTTAACTTCTTATGTGCCCCAAAGGTAAAAAGCTCTCTCACCCAAAAGCATTAATCTTTGGACGTATTTTGCCAAAATTTACGTTTTTCCGGCACTCCCATCCATAAAATTTTTCCCCAAAAAGGCTTTGGAATAAAAAAAGGCCCTTGACAGTTTTCCAAAAGGATTTACTTTTTTTTAGAAATTTTGCTTATTTATTCCTTTTTTTCTCCCCCCAAAAAACCCCATCAAAGCCTCGCGTCACATTGGAAAATCGTGACTTGGGGGACAAAACCACGTAACTTTTAATCGGCATTTAAAAGGAATTAATTAAAAACCCCGTACGTTCGGGGGAAAGGTTTTAAATACAACCCCCTGGGGTTGCGGTAATTATCAAACTTGTTCTTAACAGTATTGTTAAAATAATAATAAAATACTTTTAAAAAAAGGTACTTTTTATAAAGTTTTAATAATGAAATTTATATTTTTATATTTTTTTTTCAAAAAAATATTTTGTTTGCTTACTTTCAGTAAATTTTTAATGTTTTAATAATTTTTTGTTTTCGATTTTTCAATAGGCCCCGCGCCCTTTTGGGAGGATTAACCCCTCAAGGGAGGCCCCCAAGTTTGAAAACGTTTCCTGTAAATTGTTGAACTATTAGAGTGAGTGAATGCTATCTCCAAAAATTACTTGGAGTAATGAATCTAATTAGTGGTTTTGGATACTCGTATATCAATTTTTAGATTTTATTTAGAACAAGTTCAATTCCTTTTATAGATCTTAGCTTATTTCAAACCCTTTAAAATAAAGAAAAAGTAAAAAAAAGGAAAATATAATTAAAAGCATAAAGAAAAAAATTTATTTTTTAAATTTAAAAATTAAATTTTAAATAAAAAAAATAAAGAGCGGTCGGGAGAGGGGTTTAATTTAATATTTAAAACCCCGCTCTGGGCGTCCCAATAAAAAAAACTCCAAAAAGGCAAAAAGGAAAAAATTTAAAATATAATCTTATTTCCTACAGGGTTTATAAAAAAGGAAATATTTATTTGGTTGGAAACATTTTAGTTCATTCCTGTAATCATTTAATAACAAATATACTTACATTAAATTTTTATGATGATCTTACGTCAGTAATGAAAATATAGCATGAAATGAAATAACATCTTATGCATTGAATGTTAACACCCCTTAGTTTTTATTAAAAAAAAATTTATATATCCCTTATCTTTTCGGTGAAAAAATTTTTTTCGTGTTCACTTTTTTTAAAATTATTATGCTAAAAAAAAATGGATGTTTTAGAATTCTGTTGATATACTTACTCTTTGCATTAGCATCTTAAGCTGTCAATTTTTTTAATCAAAATATTCCAAAAAACGACACATTTTTTTGGATATAACTAAGCTTGATTCATAACAGAATGCGAAAATGGAAAAGTTTTATATTTTAATTTTCAATTTTCAACTTTTTACACTATTTTTTTTTTTATTTTGGGGGGTTTTTAAAAAAACCCCTAAATTTTTTGTTTTTCTCCCACCTACTATTAGCTCATTCTTTCCCTTTATATATATTTATTTTATATATATATTTTTTCCAAAATTTTTTCAAACGTTAATAAAATACATTCACCCAATCAAGTTCAAAAAAATTTTTAAAAACTTTTTTGGAAAACCTTGATGATAATACATTTTTTCAAATATTAATTTCTTTAAAGGGGTTAAAAATTAATTACCGTTTTTTCGACGCCAGCAGATTCGTCCCCCATTTTTTTAAAATGAAACTGTTAAAACAATTAAAAAATTTTTGCGTCAAAAAGGTTTTCAATAAACTAGTCAAACCGGGTGGCATTTTACTACAAAATCGGACAAATCATGCTTTTTTTCCAATTCCCCCCTTTGGGTTAACAATTTTCCTTATATATCTTTTTTCACTTTTTTCAATCGTTAAAAAAATTCTTTCTATTAAATCCATTCAAAGAAAAAAATTTTGATTTTATTTTTTTTTTTACAAAATTTTTGTGTTATAAGTAAACTCTGCATACTATAAAGAATATTTCCACATACATCTTAAAATAATTATAAAATAATAATATAAATTTAAATAATAATAATAAATTTTTAAAAAGGGGGTTGAAGTTTTTTGTGGGGTTTTCTTTTAATACAAAATTGGTCCGGTTCATGGTACAAACTTTAAAAGGGGGTGTTTTAAAGAAAATTCGGAAATATTTTATTTATAAGAATATATGGGCGCAAAAACGCGGTGAAGAAAAAACCCGGGGGGAATTTGGGGGAATTAATTATATCGGTGGGTTCCCTCCTTGGGAGGCGGTAGGTGTCTAACCCCGGAGGCATGATGCATCTCAGTAGCAAAGCGCCTTTTTGTGCAAACGTCTGGGGTTGTGGGCTGGGGTATTAAAACCCAGGCATTCATTTCATCCCACCGTTTTTTTCAGTTCCTGCCCCCCGGCGGGAATCCCCTTTTTAAAAATTAATCCCGTGCCTTTTAAACTGCATCTTCAAAGTTTTAGGGTTGGCCCCCCAACCCGGCCACCCCCAAAACCCCCCTTTGCCCTCGAGGGACCCCCCCCTCCTTTTGGCGGGATGAACTGGATGTTTAAAAAACCACCATAAATCCCGGGCTGGGCCCCTCAAAAAAAGTGGTGGCCCAGACCGGCTGTCGTTTAAAACCCTTTTTAAATTTTTCCTTGGTATAAAGTTTTCCCCATTTTCCCCCGTTCCCAGGGGGTTTGGGGGAAATTTTAGAAATTCCCAAAAGGGGCTTCAAAAACCCCATTGCGGGGAAGGGGGTTGGAAAAATATTGCCGTCAAAGATCTTTCTTTAAACTTTTTTTTTGTCTTTATTTTTTTGGGGTTTTTTAATTTTAGAACGTCTTTTTGCGCCCATACATTTCTAAAAATAAGGCTGACAGGGGTCCTTACCCACCCAAAAGTTTGTACAATGAATTCGGGACCACCCTTTTTTGTACCCACAATTTGATGTTTTGGTGAAAAGGGAAGTCTTCCATTTCCAATTTTTCCGGCAAAAAATTCCCATTTAAACCCTTTTTTTAATCGGGGTATTTTCAAGATCCCAAATTTTCCCGTCTTCAAAAAAAATTCCCCTTTTCACCAGAAAATCGGTTGAAAGCATGGACAAACTGCATCTCTTAAAAGATGGGCTTCTATAAATTAATATTTTGGCTTTTTAAAAATTTTGGGGGAAAAATCCTTTTTAAAAAGCCCAAAAGGGTTTTGGGGAATTTTTTAAAAACCCCCTTTTTGGTTTCATGGGAAAAAATAAAAATTTTAAATTCCAAAAATTTTAAAAATTTTAAAAAATTTAAAAGAATTTTTTATAAAATTTTTTGCCCATTTTTAAGCAGGTTTATGGGTTTCCTGGGGAAACAGGAAGTTTTTGGAAAATTTTTCCCGGAAAGAAAACCAAAAAAACTAAAACAAAGTTTAAAATGGTTTTAAAAATATATATTTTTCCCATCATTTTTTGTTTAAGTTTTTTTTCTTGAATTTAAAATAAATTTTGACGTAACAGGTTCTTTTATTTTTTAAAAATTAACTTCCTTGGGCGTGTTTTTCCCCGTTCTTGACAGTTTATTCGAGAAAAAGATTCAAATATTTTGAATACTTATAAAAAATTATTATATTAATTACATGATATAAATATATATTTTTGCAAAAAAAAACAAAATGGTATACTTTGTTTCGCGGTTTTAAATTTTTCTTCTCATTTCCTTTTTTTTGGGGGCCAAAAGAGGCTGATTAAATATAAGGTACTTTAAATAATACCCGGAAGGTAAGACTAAGATGACAAAGAATGATAAAAACTCTTTTCTAAGACTAGTAAATAAATACAATTTATTGTTTGATACGAATAAATGAGTATGAGACTAAACATTGAATACTGCATTTAGAAATCATTTTTATGGAGTTATTTTTGTCTTAAAAATTATTTCAACGATGCATATATCTTTTTGTGATAGAAAAATTTAAAGGGAGGGGGGGAAATAAAAATAATTTTTTTTAAATATATACGAACGTATTTCACTTTTCAATTTTTAAATATCTGTAAAATCTAGGGGTTTTTAGATATTCCTTTGACAAAAATAAAAAAAACTATATTAATTTAAATTAATTGCATTATCTTTTAAAAAATATAAAGAAAAAAATAAAATTGGGATTAGGGATAATAATTTATTTTAAAAATCATGAAAAGTTAAAGAAGGGAAATGTTTTAGATTGAAATTTATTTTATTGTAGCCTATTTTTGATATTCGTTTTTTTGAAGTTTAAAGGGAAATTTTCCAATTTTTTTTTTTTTTTTTTTTTTTAATTTTAAACAAGTTTTTTTTTCTAATGTTGGGACGTCATTATTTTTTTTAAATGTTTTTAATTTTTTTTTTTTTTTTTTGGGGGGGTATTTTCTTTTTTGGAATCTCGAATTCAGATGAATTAATTAATTATTCATTAATCCCCTTATTATTTTTTTTTATTCATCTAAATATAAAGGGGTTTTTTCTTTTAAAACCCCAAAAAAGTTAATTTGAAAAAGAAAATTTTAAATAAATATAAATCGGTTTTTTCCTTGCATTTTTTGTAAAGATTTGGGGTTTTTTTTTAATAATCGAGGGAAAAGGTAAAGGGGTAAAAAAATTTGGTGTTAAAATTATCCAAAAAAATTCTCTTAAACCCAAAAGGGCATTTGGATCTTTAACTTTTTTGAAAATGGTTTTCATTAAATTTAAAGGCAATGCAAAGGGGTCATTTAAAAAAGAATTGTACTCATCAAAGGGCCCCAAAGGGGGGAACATCCTTGTCCCCCAGCATCGCCCTAAAAATTGGAAAATCCCCGTGTTTTAAAATTTTTCCTATAAGCCTAAAAAGGCCTGAAAAATTTTGGGGGTGCAAAAAAAAACGTCGTGTCAAAACACATAAAACATTCATGTGGAAAACTCGAAGCTTTCGAAAAGCATAGTATGTTGACTTCTGAGTTTCTTTGTTTATAAACTAAACTTTTCTTCCTTTGAAGTTATGCTGCAACATAAAAAGCCACTTTAAACAAAAAGAAAAAGAAAAATTAACATTTTTTTCCCCGGGAAAATCAACAGATTCTCTAAAATCTCCCCAAAAAATTATATTCACCCAAAATTTTTTGATATTGGTGTTTGATTTATAAAAGTCAGAGGCCCTGGGTTTATTGGGGATTGCATATTAACGTAGCTCTGTTTCTTTCATCTAAAGAGGGCTTTTTGGGGACGGACCCGTAATTTTGAACCATGGGGCCCAAAAGACTTTTTCGGCATGAGCTGGCACCCCCCCCTCCCAACTACCACACCCACCAACGGGAGGGTTTCCCGCTCTCGACAGATTTAACGTGCATCCCTTTGCCCTCACGGCGGGTCTTTAGTGGTATGGGCTCGAATATTTTCAAGGCAAACCAATCCGATACCTATACCATCCACCGCGGCCACAAATTTCTTCTCGGACTTTCCCTTAAATTTTCGACCCAATTTTCAATCATAATTTTCATCGCCCCCCGCCCGCCTCCATACAATAACAAAGTATTGAATTCTATAATACTGTGCTTTGACGCTAAAGCTACAATGCGACTTTAACATCTTAAGTGCCCTCGGCGTATATAAACATTTCACTGAATCAAAGCGTTAATTGCCCCAGACGTATATATACATCTTTCCGAAGTAGTAGATCTATTCTTTGCACTGTTATCCATAAAATTATTCTGAAGGCTTTGAAATGCCATAAAAGGACCTTTACAGTGTTTGGGAAGGATTTACTTATTTCAGAAAAGGTATTCCTTATTTATATTTCTTTTCATCCTCCCCACAATACATCACATACGCGCGCCTACGAGGAAAACGGTGGCATTAGGGAGCGAATCACGTAACATTCAATCGGCCATTAAAAGATTAATTATATTCGGTATTGTATTATTTATTAGGATTATTTGGTATATTGATTATATACCAAATGATCAAGGTAAGCGTTTTGTAAAAATTTTATGTATGACAAACTCATGGGGCAACTGGTACTCATTAGACTTGTTATTAACTTTGTATTGTCAAATTAATTATCTAATACATCGTGCAGTATTGATACATTTAAAAGTGTATTATACCAGTGCAAATGTGTATTTTATATTTTATTACATCAGAATGTATTTTTTACTTTCAGTAAATTAATTTTTACAATTAATCTTTTGTTTTCAACTTTTCAATATGCTTGGACCCCCCTCGTAGAGAGGGCCCCCTAACAGCCCCCGCTCCTCCTCAGTTTAAAAAATGCTAGATAACGTAGATAAAATGGAAGTTTTTCAATACTCCATTTCTCTGTGAAATTAAAGTATTAGATAAAAGCATGGAAGTAAACATTTTAAATGGTTATGTTAGGGAGAGTTTGATTAACATGAATTAATCCTAAATGTGTATGTATGTTGGTTGCGATAGTCTGGATGATACGCAAATGATTCAGAATTGGTAGATGGTAGGACTGAATATCGGAATCCAATCAAATATCGTGCAACAGGAATTAGCACAAGCTTAATAAGTTGTTATTCGAATTGCTCACATTGAAATGACATGAATATGGAAATTAGGATGCCTACGCAGATGTTGACCTCGTAATATGATCGTGGCTTAAAATTACAAAGAATATTGAGAGTGTTAAATGCACTTTTTAATTGTTAAGAAACATAAAAATGACAATGTTCATGAAAATGAACAATGGATTTATTTTTAAAAAATGAATTATTTTCCAGATGGCCTAAAGGCGATGTTTTAATAATACTGAATAAATATTAAATATATGAAACCAGGGAAGAACGAATAATATCTCGACACTTCAAAATGCATACATTTCAGAACAGTTATTTCAGTCTTTTCTAATATTTCGTAATTTAAATTATAATAGATGAAAAGTGGATTAATAAATAAAATTAATTTCGACTTTTCCAATATGCTCGGGACACTCTCGTAGAGTTATCACGTCCCCCTAGGGGAGCGCGCCCACAGTTTGAGAAATGCTGGATAACATAGATAAAATTAGAGTTTTTCAATACTCTATTTCTCTATGGAATTAAAGTATTGGAAAAAAGTATGCAGTATGTTTCTTATAATTTTTGTTAGTTATTTATTCTTACCTCCAAATAAATATCACCTTTTTATACTCTTAATTTGATTCAATAAATAATAAGCAAAACAGTTTCATATTTTAAATTTTTTAATAAACACCCTCTTTGCACTTGTTTACATTCATAAATCTACAGAAACTCTGTCGCAAGAATCTTTGGATCTCTTGCAATCTAAATTCTTTTTCATTACAACATTTATAAGGTTCAACAAACTGTTTTTGTTAAATTCATATTTCGAATAATCAAATAATCAAATTAAATAAGATAAATATTGCTAAAATTTTAATTAACATATGCATTAAAGTCAATAGTTTTTGAAATAAAAATGTACTCAAGATCGAAAATGTTTTTGAAAATATAGTAAAAAATTTCAACCTGTAGTTTATATAGAAACAAATTCAAAAATCATATAAACTTGGAAGATTTTTAAATATGTTAAAAACTTTTATTATCAATTATTTTTTCCTTTATTTTGGCTTTTTTTTAAAATTTAAAAGGATAAGCTATAAAAAAAAGTAATTATTAGCTTATACGATCATTTAAAAGTACTACACATTTGTCAAATTTTTTCAATTTAATTCAGATATTTATTTCTAAGTAAACAGTTTCTATTGGCCGACTGATTTTGACTTTTTAGACATGATATTGATAATTTTTAACCAAATTCAACAAGAGACCCAGTAAAAAAGCAATATATAAACCTTAAACTGGAATTCAGTTTATATTTTTCATTGTTAAAATTTTATGCAAATTATTTCGCTTTGAATAAATATAAATGAGTTATTTTAATTTTAAAAAGATTTTTTTTTCCAGAATCACTAAATTATTTACACCATTCGCTACTGAAAATAAAAACAGTTCTTCCAAACTAAAGTGGATAATTTTTTTTAAGTAAATTGTTCGTTTCATAATATTCACAAAATATCTATCAATTCTTTTTCTTTTCTACAATAATATAATTTTTTTTTTTTTTTTCCTATGCCAAAAAGGAGCGGTTGTTATATAAACAAACATAAATAGTTAATAAGTGATTAAAATATTTCGAAATATTAAACAGCTTACAGCAGAGTATTTCAAAAGAAATGATGGTTTCGAAACCAATAATATGTTTTTACAGAACTATATGAATTTCGATTAACTTTTTTTTAAAAGTCACTTCTTTCTTCTAATGGTTTAATAATGAAGATTCTTTCTGAAAGGGAAAGTTCAAGGACATACAGAAAACATTTTCAATGATTCAGAAACAATTGTCAAGGGAAAACTACACAACATTTTTATTCGATAAAAAAATCGATACAGAAAAACCTCGAGCGATTTTCTATCGGTATTCAAGTGATCCCCAGAGTATGTGTTGGTGGATCATTTTTTTTAAATAAATTAATTAAGGGCAAATCGAATAAAAATGTCCAATGATCTTCTTTCAATCAATTTTGCGACTAAGGCATTGTTCAAGCGAAACTAACGGGGCTAAAATAAGGAGAAATAAGGCGAAAAAAAACGTTGAAAGGAATGTGAGAAAAAGCAAAGAGGACTAATGGAACGTTTCTGTGAGAGAAACTCGAGAAAAAGAAAACACAAGTGCTTTGTACTAGCAAGTTTAGTTAAAAAATACTTCGAGTTCGAATCTAAAAGTCAAGCTTTTAAAGAATTCAACATCCACTGCAATTCGAAGAAATGAAAAAAACAAAAATTTTATAGTTTGATGATTTTATAATATCGTTTTTACTATAACAAGTAATATACAAAAAAAATTTTATTTTTATTCCTACTTAGGTCCACAAAGAAAAATTTTATTTTAGTTACTTTTTATTAAATAGTTACAAATTTAAAAAAAAATATGGTTTTACTTTGGGACAAAATATCCGCCTTTGGGTGGTTTGGGCTTTTTTTAATTCCCTTTGGTCAAAATCTCTAAAATTTATTTTATATTTTTTATTTTTGGGGGGAATTTTTAATCGTTTAAAAAAATACAATTTTTAAAACGTTTAATTGAGCAAAAGGAAAATTTAGACAATACAATAAAATGGATGACAATTTTAAAAAATTTTTAAAAAATTAATAAAAAATTTATTAAAAACTAATTTTTTAAAAAATTTCCAAAAACAACCACGTTGGGATCATTTTGGCGACTTAGCGGCCCTTTTTTGGGGACTTGGTAAAAATTGAAAAAGGTTTTTTTTCAAGTGTTAAAGTATTTCAGTTGAAATAAATTTATATACAAGATTGTTTTTTATGACAAAGCGATACTTTAATGATAATTTAAAAATTTACCCAACACTTAATGCTTGATTCTGTCATAAGTATATACATATTTATATTAATTGTAACTATTTAATAAAAGTAGCTAAAAAAAAAAATTTTTCTTTGTTGATCTAAGTAGAATTTTGGATTTAAATTTTTTTTTTATATTACTTGTTTTTTATTTGTACAAAACTTGCTGAAGGCCCCATTTTCCCCGTTGAAGGTTCGGAAAGAGGGAAAAAATCTCCCAAAGGCACTTCAAAACCTCTTTTTAAAACTTTACCAGCAATGGCCCCGAATGCAGAAGTGTGTGAATCTAAAGGGGAACAACTTAAAAGTGAAATGTTACAAAAGAACAATTGAAGTAAAACGATTTATAGGGCCAGTTCCTTTTTTTGTGTCACACCTCGTAGTAACATTCAGAAATTTTTTGATATGGATCATGTGAGTTCTTAGCCAACATTTCAAAACCTATCCTTTTGTTTAAGAATTTAAAACTTATTTTATTAGTTTAAGATTTAGAGAGCATTTAAAAATATTAGTTCTCTAAAACAAGTGATAAAAAAATTTAAATATACATTTTATAAGAGTACCTTTAGAAGGAAATTTATTCCGTTGTTCTTAGTGAATAGGTTTTGTCTCATCAATTTTTATTTTCAATTATTATTTTTAAAAAGTAAATGGAAAGTTAGATCAAATGCACTTTTAGTTAAATTTATGTACAGAGATATATGGCCTTACAGGTTTGATAAATAATATTTTACAAAACTTAATCAAGCTATGAACACTGATGTATATTTTGATGAAGAAATTATCCTAACTATATAATCAGAATTTTGTTAAGGTATCTCATTCCTAATTTTTTTTAATCATAATTTTATTTAATTCTTTTCCTATTTTTTGAGTACATTCACATCCCCTACTCATCCGATTCAAGTCTTGTAAATAGACTAAAAACTTGAGGCACCTCCGACAATTATTCGAATCTACAAACATAAAAAAGTTTATATTTTGAAGCCAGAAAATCTTTGTGGGTTTTAGGTACTACTCTCCCCATCCTAAAATTACAAAAAGTTGCGAAGTGTTACGTTAACCCAGCACTTCTCAAACTGTGGGGTGCGTGATAACCCTAAAAGGGGGCTGGAGCATATTGAAAAAACGAAAACAAAAGAGTATTTCAAAAAATTAATTTTTTGAAAGTAAAACAAACAAAATGCATTCTTTCATAATGAAAATAAAATGCATTTACACTAATATATGATACACTTATAAATGTATCAATACTGCACAATGAACTTTATAATTATCTTCACAATACTAAAAGTTAAGAATAAGTTTAATAATCCCCAGTGGCAGTCATATATAAAATTAAATGCAAGAATTAACACTTATCTAGATCATTTGTACGGCTTATAATTAATCCCTTAACTGCAGATTATAAGTAACGCGATTAACGCATGCCACCATTTTGCATGTATGCACGCATATGTATTGTATTTGTGGGGGAGCGAGAAACGGAAAATATAACAAAATCATCTGTGAAATAAGCAAATCCTTCTCAGACAATGTTAAGGTCATTTTATTGCATTCCAAATTCTTCGGAATAATTTTATGGATAGTAGTGAGCATATTTCGAAAAGACGTATATATATATACACATCCGGGACAATTTACACTCTATCTGAGGGAGACGTTTATACACGCCGGTGGCGAAGAGGTTAAAGTCGTATTGTAGCTTTAGCGTCAAAGTATCGTATTATCAAATTCAATACATCGTTATTGAATGGAGAGGGGCGCAATGAAAATTGTGATGGAATATTGGGTGTTGAAAGTTTGAGAAGCATTGCTTTAATCCCTTGCGTAAAAATGTTCAAGAATAGTGGAACTTCACTAGATATATTTCGCAATGCACTCTCACTGTATTTTTACCACAGAAAAAAAAATAAATCCGAAATCAATTCATATGAAAAGAAAAGAACATGAAAGACGTTCCTTACTTTATTACAGAGAAAATGAAATTTATTTTCCTATTTCCATCTCTCTCTTTATTATATATTTATCAAAACCAAGCTGTCACAAGCCGTCTAAATTCACAAATCAGGTCCATTCCAAATTTGAAAACCGGATCATGAAAACTGACAGAATAAACATGTTTTATAAAAGAACACAGTATTTTGTTCACAATAAAAGGTAGTTTCGAAAATACCTTTTTTTCGTTATAAGATATCAGTAAGACAGCGAAAGACGTTTAACGCGAAGATGCTTTAAAAGAAATATCGGATAACACGAAATAATACAACTGACTAGAAAAACTACCATGAATTTTTATGCATTTTTTCTCTTAACAAGAAACGAAAATTGCTTAACACGAAAAGATTTCCCTTCAGAGAAAGAACAAAATACGGAAAACACTAGCCCGATTCGACTATTCTATTGTATTATCGGAGGACTTCATTGCAGTAGATGATGATAATGAGAACAGCCCGAATTATGGCAGATAAAGATATTTTTAAGTTTATTCAAAGATCAAAAAATATCATTGAGGCAGATTCCGACGACGAAAATGAAATGAATAATGCAGCTCCTGTCTCCACATCATCCGAAATGAGGAACGCAATGAAAAATATGCGCAGTTATTTAGACGGCACACTCCAATGGTGAAATGAATAACAAAATGGACGAAATCGAACAATTTGTTGACAATTTGATGCTAAGAAAATGCAAAGAAAAATATCAGATTATTTTACAAAAACTCAATAATGTTTTGTTTTTCAAAAAATTTGAAAATTTTGTTTTAGAATTCTTTAAGTTCTTGCGATTGTTTTGGTTTCATTCATTTTTATTAAATAATATATGTATATAAACATATCTATGTAAGTAAAACAAATTATAATAAACTTAATTTTGTTGATATATATATATATGCAATATTCTTTAATGTATCCGACTACGTTCGGAACCGTGATTTTTTAAAAGCATGTAAATGGATAATAATTATAATATTTAGTGTCACTTGGATTAGAAAATATATATAAAATTGTTTTAAGAATAGTATTACAATGAAAAATTATTTAAGTACAATATTTTGACAAAAAATTAACATAGAATGATCCATTTTCAAAATAGTTTCCTTTTGTGAAAAATGCTTCTATTATAATAATATTTTGCCTGCATATAGATCAGACCTCAGTACAGAGGCTCAACTAGAATTTTTGAAATATATAACTTAAAGTGGGTTTATCCATGTTTTACGACAACAGAGGGGAGAAATTTTAAGAAAAAAAACGCAGATCATTATTTCAATGGGTTGTAACTCTGAAAATAATGCGAAATTTTCAAAAATCATAGTTGAGCCTCTGTACAGAGGTCTGAGCTATTTGCAGGCAAACTATTATTATAATAGAAGCATTTTTCACAAAAGGAGAACATTTTGTAAAAAGGTTATTCTAAGTTCATTTTTTGCCGAAATATTGTATTTAAATATATATTTTTTTGTGAAAATGCCCTTAAAACAATTTTATACATTTATTCTAATCTAAGTAACCCTAAATATCATGAAAAATTATCCATTTGTGCGCTTTTTTAAAATCACGGTTCCGAACGTAGTCGGATATCTTAACATGAAAATTTTTTTATCACGAAAAAATATTTCAGTCCCCTTAATTTCAAGTTAAGTGATTTTCGATGTACATTTCAAGGATTTCATTCCTTTCAAGTCCTGCATTGTTGTTTTGATACGCAGATAAAAAAGGGATAATATGAGATATTAACTAAACAAACAAGAGTGCTCGTTTCGCAGTGTTCCTTCTAGAAATGAAAATTACTACATATAACACCGATTCATGACATGCCCAAGAATAAAATAAAATCAGCTAAAAAGAACGCTATTTTTTGTTTCTGTCACTGACGTTACTTTTTTGCCTACAATAGTCACTGTTCTGTATTGGGAATCAACCGTGAAGTCATTATTCATTTCCAAGGCAAATAGACGTCGTTGAAGTTTTCATTTCATCGGCTGAAGTCACATACTCTCAACTCCTAACTAAATAAAACTAAAAAAGAAATACTTTATTTGCTGGAGGACTTCATTTTGTTGTTGCAGCTGGTTTTTAAGTGATGAAGGGTAGCTGGGTTCGAAGCTAACTAGTGTCGTTTTAGTCAGAAATCATTTAAGATGCCATAGCAATGAAAGGACCCTGTTTTGGAAGACCTTGAAAAAATTATATGGATTGACGTTATTTATTTCTATATAACGAAGTGAATTTTTTTCTCTCATGATGTGCAAAAAAATGAAAAGGAAATACTAAGCAGATCCAATAAATTTAACCATGGAATAAATAATGGATGATTTATATACGAAAGAAATTTTTCATTCCTTCTGTAAGAACGTATTGAACTAATTTCTCGCTAAGTTGTATAATTCGATGAATGGAAGACTGGTTTTTAACCCTTTCTAGGCTTTTCCCGAGCTAAGCTCGGACAGGCGAAACGTACCATCGTGACTGTGAAACCATTAGATTTCACAGATCCCCTCATTTGATAATTCTTTACCTACAAGCTTTGTGAATGTGGTTATCGTTTGTAATAACAGTGACTGCAGACAAAATCGTCGGTCACATAAACAATTGAGATTATTACTTAATACAGATAAATAATAATATAACTGCGTATCACTCTCATTTATTTCTATTTGTAAATCTTTTTGAAAAGTTTATCATTTTTGAAAGAATAATTTTAAGGAAAATTTTCAACCTATATTCAAGAGAACAATGAGAGTAGAATTCTTTACATTCATGGAATTTACAGGAAACACGACAAATATGGCGGGACTGACATTGTGAAAACTATAAAAGCATCACGTTTTCGGTGGCTGGGTCATCTGTACAGATATGCCGATGCTTTTCTTACCAAAAAAGTCACTTTCTCGAAAATTGAAGGGACCAGACATAAAAGACGGCCACCTACACGATGGTTGGATCACGATGTTGAAAAAGATCTCAAACTAATGGGAACCACAACCAATGTAAGGCCGCCGTGACTGATAGGGTTGTGAGGGATTGCCCCCTCTCTTTTGCCCACCTAGATGTGTGGCAGGAAGGGAAGGAATACCAGAAATATTCAAGATCATCTTATTTATTGATCAACCAAATTAACAACACTGATTCAATAAAATTCGAGAAGAGAATGTCTCAATAGCACCAATGCAAGTGGAACAATAACGAGATGCACGAATTATACGAAAATTACAAAAATCGACCACTTTAATTTATAGTATCAATTCAATTATCCCAATTAGCAGAACGTTACTTTAAGTTTAGTGACCAATCGTCACTTTAAATATTCGTCTATTTAATATTTGAAATATCAGTAATTTGTAGTGATTCCTGATCAGTAGCAATCTCACCTTCTTGGCTTTCTTTCTCTTCTTCTCTACGTGCTAGCTAGAAAACCCTGACTATATATAGTAGATTTAAGTTGAATACAACGGTTTTATCTTCAGAAGGGTTGGTTCTGAATAAACGCGAATGATAGCCCAAAGATTTCCCAAGAGAATTAGCGGAATGTACGCGAATAGATCCGACACATGGTCAACTGGAGGAGGATCAGCGAGCCAGTCTTGGCCTGCAAAAGGCTGTTGAGCTTATGAAGTATAAATCTTTTGAGTTTCCTTTTCTTAATTTTCATGTAACATATGTTTTTGGCTTGCACTACTTAATTTCAATTAAGGATAATGTACCTATTTGTTTTATTGTTCAACAAAATTGTGTATCCATTGCAAAATTGTAACAGTCGTTCTCTTTTTAGAACTCTTCATAAGTTTAAAAACGTGCAAAAAATACTTAAAAGATAAATAAAGTTTCTTTTTTAATTTCATCTTACATACTTCTGATAACATTGAACATAACCCCTAGTTTTTGTATAAAAAGTTCCTCTTTTTTATACAAAATTATGAGAAATGTATTAACTGTACGGGGAAAAAATGTTGGTTACGTGGAAAAAAGAGTTCCAATAACTTTTTCGCAAACTAATCTTCCCTGTTCAAGAATTCTTGCATGTATACTATAGTCAATAAGAACGGCACAGAGAATTAATAATTTAACATGTTTGACACATAGCGTTATTATCATGTATTTCGAATTGTTCATACACATATACATATATCTTTGTAGAGTATAAATGTCATTCAATATGTTATTTTACATCATTACTGCGTAAGTACTAATAATTTTCCTTTTTAGACGCATGAAAGCTAATTTATTGTTTCACTTCCAGCAAGCTCACGATATAAATAAGTCTAATCTAAGTATTAAATATTACAGGGGCGTTTCCTGCAAAGCAAATGCAAATGTCAAGGTGAAAAGAGTTAGAGTTCCCTGATTTACCTCATAACAAATAATGATATGACATTATACATATATATATATATCGCATATTGATACGTGATACAGAAATTGTTTGTACAATTTGTGATTGTTTATGCCGATTTTATATTTAATTTAATTCGCAGTTGAGAAATCTAACGTAATATTAACGACCACAGTTTAATGACAAAGGTAAGACGTGGTACTTCAATCTTCTAATTAAACACATTACGCTTCGTGATTCAAATTCCGATATAATTTAATGAGTAGAAATTCTTTAAATTCTTCTTCTTAATTGAATACTTAATTCTCCTTAATAGTGAGGCGATGTTTTGATGACAAGATAAGTTAAACTTACGAATCGATTTAAATATCATTGTTCTGTTCATAATCTTAACAAACACTGAGGTATGTCTAAACGTGCGTGAGAGAAGAATATATCTTCTACATGAATAAAATATAAAATTACAACAAAATTTCAAGAATACTCCTCTCTTTTTACAATATAAAAAAATCTTGAACCTAGGCCTAGGCTTGAAATCTAATTTAAGCATTTTCTTGTAAATTTCAAGAGCGCGAAATTCCGAAAATACAGTCTTTGTTGCAAGTAAAAGAAATCTAAATTTAAAAAAATGGTTGTAAATGATACTTTTACCAATAGTATCTTTAAAAATTTAACACTATTAATAGAAATTTAGGAATAGAAGCATGAATTGTATATGAATAACATGAAATAAGTAAGGGGGGCTTAAAAACACGAAGAAAATTGGTTTCAAAAATTATATTTTTCTGGAATAAAAGTAAAATTTAAATAAAATTGTAAGTTGAAAACATACTTTTCTTGACAGTGGAAAGATATTATTATTATTCTGAGTTTACAGAATTATGATATATTTCTAAAAGTTAATGCACATTTTTTTTTAAAAAAGAAAACCGAAGAACTTTTAAAATTAAATCAAGTACCTCAAAAGTTCGCATGCAAAGTTGTTTATACTAAAATATGCATATGATTAAATTTCCAAAGCCAATTATTGATATAACTTCGATCATAGCGCACAATTCTATTGAGCAAATAGCGTTGTATGAAACAGGCAACAATTGAGAACAGTTTTTCTTCTCTTGTTATCAGACTGGGTTTTTTCTAGTTCCATTTAGACAACCAATAATGCCTTTACGACATTCTCGAAGACCATATAATAAAATATGGTGACTTCGACTGTGGTTACATAATCGAGAAGCATAAACGTGATTAGATACACCGATCAATAAGTCACCATCTGCTTCGTGTAAACATGCCTTGTGCAAAGATGCTGGAAGCAATGGTGAGGGCTGAGATAGTCCAGTGGTCAAGGTATCGGATCATGGCAGGCATGTCATGAGTTCGAGACCAGTACTACTAAAGATCTGCCGTGTAGGGCAGCGATGCACATTAAATCTGTCGAGAGCTGAAATGTCCTCCCGTTGGTGTGGTGTTGTTAGGAGTGGGGTGTGCCTGCTCAGGTGTCATCCACGTCACTTGACCATGGTTTAAAATTACGTCGTCCGTCACCAAAAAAATTCGTATAGCTGAACAGTGCGGCGTTAATGTTCACTCACTGGAAACAATGGTTGCTATAAGGAACTAACTCTCTTGCAAAAAAGTTCTGAAATGCACAAATACGTGTGGAGATCGGATAATTGTGCGAATGGTCCAAAATGCTTCAACGTGCTACAGCATTTTCCATACTCCTACGGTACCTTCCACTGCTGACAGCTGTCTTTAAGAGAGGTGTTTGCTTTTAACCCCACTACATCGGCAACGTCATCTAATGAAGACCTTTTTATCCCTGCAGACCGGTTGACGTTTGGTAATTTTAGCACGGACCGCTCAGTTTATTGTTTATATTTTAAATCATTTTGTTTTAATAATTTTAATTTAATTGTATTTAAATATGTCTTCACACAGAATAAAATACAGTTACACCAAAAATGAGTATAAAAAGATTTTCATGAAAAATCAAACACAAACCCAAGAGAAATGCACCACAGTAAGTAAAATGGAAATAATTTAATGTACCTCGGGTGGCCCGGCACTCTTTGATCCACGGACTGGTACCGGTTCACGGCCGGATTTGGGGACCACTAATCTAGATTTGTTCTGTAATGGAGCATTATCGCTTTCAATAGACTGACTGGCTTTGCATTGTAGTCAGAGATTAATTTTAGTTTAGGTGTAGATGAGCATCGTACCAGTGTCTGGAAGGGAACGGGATTTAGAATCCCAATAAGTTTGTTTTTGCTTTTAAGGGACATACATCCTTACGCTGGAAATCTAGAATGGGATATTTTACGACAATCGTTAGTTATCTTGCGTATTAATTAAAGATTTCATTGGCATGTTGATGACATTCGGTGATTGTGTCAAACCCTTCATGGCACGTCATCCTGGGGTCCTAATAAGGTAATGTAGGGCCCCATGCATTTCACATATTTTTTTAACTGCTTACAAGGCCAATAAGGTCAACAAAACTCTCTACTTGATTATGTATAGGACACGATAGGCGGAGAAATTTGGGTACTTCAAAATATCGCAGATCTGTAGAAAATACTGGTGAGTACCTAACAGAATACTAGAAACTTATGATTCTTTACATTGTTTTACCTTTTTTAAGGTATCGAACGCGTTGAAAATGACCAAATTCAGTCAAGACATATATTTTTGTTCTTTCTATATTGAATAGAGCTATCTTTTGGCTTTACAAAACATACATTGTTTTGATTTTACACTACCTAGAGGCCAAGTTACAATTAATTTTATAAAGTTAGAAAAACCAGAAGAGGGTCTTTGATCTACCAGGAAGTGGGCATTTAAATTGTTCAAAATCTATCATGGTGAGTCTGATAACTCAAAATATTACAAATGTATTTCCATGAAACTTTTTTAGTCTGATATTTATGCTATTTTCTAGAGAATGTACTAAAATATTTCGAATTGTATGAATACTTTTTGAGTTAGGGCCTGTTATTTAAATAATGGTATCATAAAGAATGTGATTTTTCTTATAATGTTTACTCAATCAGCTCTAAAATTTTCAAATTATAATAAAACATTAACATTTTAGTACATTCTCTCTGATAAATGTATCTAATTTTGTTCATGTAATACTTTTACTAATATAAGTTTATTACTTTTTTCTCTAATTACTTTGAAATTTTACAAAAATATTGCTAAAATTTCACTTATAATTGTGATATTTGAAAAATTTAGGCAATTTAATTTAAATATTGTTGGTTAAATATTAGTATGTATTGCTATTGAGTCCTAAGAAAGCGTTTATGTTTAAATATGTTATTTTGTCAAAAAGTACTCCGAACGTGTTCGATACATTAAGCATGTATCGCTGGTGAAAGGAGTTTCACTAACTATTGATTTAAACGTTCAGTTGGGCATTTGTTGAGGGCCTTACGACTTTAAATTTTATTCATTCTATTATATATGCAAATGAGCCTTACAGTTTTTTTTTAAAATTTCAATAAAGGATATCACTATTTTCACATTGGACTTTATTTTTTCTACCAAAGAGATAGGAAACAAAATTAAAAATTCGTAAGCGAATTGTTTGTGTTTCATTATCTTAATTATCCTAACTCGGGGAGGTCACGCAGGATCCAGAAGTCACCCCATGTTCACGAAATCTTGAATTCTGGTAAAACTGTTTGTTACAAATGACCTTGTCAGTATCGTCTTATATGACAGTCTTCATGAGAACTAAAATGTCTTTGTCATACATCTCCCTCTTTTTTAAAAATGGCAACCGTTTTTTTTTACAATATTAAGATACTTGGGGTGACTATGTTCCCCACGCGACCACATTTGTTCCAAACTATTTTCAATGAACAGGCCACATTTTCCCCTTGAACAACTTGATTGTTTTGATTGCTGTGTTGTACGACTCATTGTGGCTTATAAATACAAATTAACAGAATATGAAACAGAAGGGGATCATCTGCAATCTCTATCGGATGAAGTAGACACTTCAGCAAAAAAAAAACTGATGAAGCAAGGGAAGAACCTGTTGAAATAAGGGATAGCAATCATGATAGTGAAAGTAAATCTGATACAGGCGAAATAAGCATGATAGGTTTGAGTTCAAAGAAAGATTCTGCCAATGTGCTGCCTAAGGAACTCCATTAAAAAAAGATTTCACAAGACACACAGCTCTCTTTTAAAAAGTCATAAGCAAGAAAAACTTCAGCATGTTATTTGTCAATTATCTAATGACAATAAAACTACACTCACACTCAGTGATGCAGCAGCCTATGAGGTCCAGGGCCTGCTGTGTCCATCCTAGTATGCATGACCATTGGGCGCTGAGGTGCATGAGCAATTGTCCCGATCAGATGGTCAGTCTGAAGCGAAACCCTCAGTGTTTGAGTCCCCAATCAAGCTTGGTACTCATTTATCGACCCACTGCAGTAGGGATGAAAGGCTGAATCAACCTTGACCAACTCGGGAATAGAACCCGGACCTGTTGTGTGGAAGCGCGATACGCTACCACTCGACCAATGGGCTTATACAACTACGATAACTTGATCAAAATATGACAGCTTTGCCTGCAAATATCATTCTGGTAATGTTAGTGAAAAGTGTCTGTGATGTGTACCTTTTATTAAAGTCATACAAATTTGAAACATTTTAATTTAGTTTGACTAGACTTTTTTCTTCAAATTATCAAAGAAAAATTGCCCTTAAAAGTAGATACTTTCCGTAAGTAAGTCATTAAAGTAAAAAAGTCCTTTAAAGTAGATACTCTTTCTCTTAGTTATAAAATATTCACTGTAATTACGATTTCTTTGGTGTACAATAAATTATTATAAAAAAAGGGATTGGGGTGATTGCTTCATCCCGTGCCACCGTTAACATTAGTATCGAATGCACGACTTCTCCTGGGGTAATATATTAACAATTATGCAATGATTTCTCCCTTTCATTTCCAATATAACTGCAAGCGAAGAGAACAAAAAAAAAATAATAATAAATCGAATAAAAAGGATGAATGGCATAGGATAATAAGAAAATCGAAAAATATTTGACAATTTTTTTAAAAAATGCATTTTCTACTTTTTTTTATAGACACACAGTACTGATTAATCAATTTATTGTTTGATTCCAATAAATCTTTTTCTTTGAGGCATTATATAAAAACAATAACTTAATTACTTCCAAAGCTTTCGTACTTTTGAAAAAACTAAATTGTGAATACAGAGATGACCAATGTCGAAATAAAAGAAAATTATTTATTAAATTTTTAAAAAAAAGGTATTCTTAATTTCGTCTCATATAAATGAAATTTATTTATTTAGTTTCAATCTATTTCTCATTTTACCAATTTCTTTTTAAAACTATTATTGAGACGAATTGTGAGTTCATTTTCTATTTTTAAACAGCTTTTAAATTATAAATGTTATAGATTTTGATAGAGAATTTTTCAAACGTTTTGTGGTAGCTTATTGAAAGGTATTGTTTAATTTTTTTTTATCACTAAACTATTCTTGTGATTAGAAATTTTCATAATTTTTTAAAGATTTATTATTTAATTCATTATCTGCAATGTCAACTTAAACGTTTATATTGTTGTTTATTATTTCTGTTAAAAGTGTCGCAATACAGTCTAAAATGTGAAAAATCAAACGTCTAGTACATGTTCTTTGCAGATATCGATTTAGGCTACGTGAGAAATTTAAACATAAATCTTCCAATACTTTTATAGAACGGAAACACGTTGTCTATTATTCTTAGGCTTATATATATGTCTACATTTGCCGTATACACATATGTACAACTTTACGCTTCGCGTTTGTGTGTGTTAACTTTACATTAACTTCTTTTTTTAAAATTTCTGTAAGTCAGGTAGATCATTTCTGAAGTACACGAAGAATTATCTTTTGATGCCGCACTTGTCTTGTCACTGAACTTCTATTTATTTTTCACCAAATTGGCGATTTTTGTTGTTTTTTGGTAGTCTAGAATATCCTCTATGCAGCTCGTTATTTCTGGAAACCCTTACAAAAAAGACCACGATTTTCTGGAAGGGGAAAATAATTACTTTCATTTTAATTACTTTAATTGTTCTAACAAATTTATCTAATTACATTACGCAGAAATTATAAACGTTCTAAATTGCTCCAGTATAATAATATATTAATTAAATATTTCTCTTATTAATCCTGACAACACTTTCTCCGTTATTACTGCTTTTATTCTTATTTTCTCTTGATTTGTAATATTAGCATGTCAATATATAATTTACATATCGTATGTACCTTTAGAAGAAAAGGACATAATCGACATAATTTTGCTTTTTGAAATACCTCTTATCTTCAGTAAATCAGATCATTGTTTTGTGTCGCCAACTCATAGAAGGAAAAGATAGTAATCAAGGTAATTAAATATTCTTCTGAATGTTTTACTCCGATTCATGGAAATAAAACGACTGCATATCTGAGGCAGACTTAAGTTAACAAAACAAACTATTTCAAACATTCGATCAATTTCAAATTCTGAGTAATTTAATAAATTTCATTTTTAAAATTTTAAAAAATATTTTTCATACTAAGAATGTTTTTAAAATGTTCGGCAATTAGGCCTCATAGCTCTTGATGTTTAGTTCAATTTCTGTGTTTATCTTTTGCTAACATTTATGGAGCGTCCTTGTGTGTTAGCAAATTAGGCCTAATGTGAAGCATAAAATTTACCGAAAAATGGTCACACACACACACAAAAACAAGATGACGGCCGCCAGATATGATGATACAATAAATGTTCCCATTAAATTTAGCGATGTCTTTTTAAGTAAAAAAGAAATATTTAAAAGTGAAAAATCTTGTATATATACTATAATTAAAATTATAAAACGCTTAAGGAAGAATAAAAAAAGAATGATAAAGCATTAAAAGAGAAGTTTTAGCATTTTTCAAGCATGTTTTGCTGTTACAAAACAGGTACAAAATACAAAACAGATTGTAGAAAATCTAATAAATTACTGCTTGAATATTTGAATTAATACATATTTTTATACAAAACGTATAAAGAGTCACCGTAATATTTAACATATTCTGAAAAATTCCTACTTCCTATTTAATACAACAAACTGTATAATTCTGGGAAACCTTAAATGGCAAAAAGAAATTTATGTAATTTTTTCATAAGTATTATATTAACCAGTTACCATACTAATTTTTAAAAAACTGTTGCTTTCCGTGGCATAATATTGTTAAGGTATCCGACTGGTTTAAAATCATTTTCATCAAAAAAAATCGAAATTTATTTTATAGCCCATTTTTGTAGCCTATTTAATAAGCTTTCTTAAAATGTCATACTTTTAATTCTGAGTCAATTAGAAAAAAAGTTATAGCTGTTTTTATTTGAGGTAGTAAGCCCAAATCGAAACCGGAAGTGAGTTTTCGGTCGATTTTCACCTGCAAAATGAGATTTTAATTCATTTAAAATATTTTAACGAATTCTTTTTATGTTTAGTAAACTTTATCTCACTTTATAAATTTTTTAATAGATATAATTTGCTTGAAAATAGGCAATGGTTAACTGATTGCAATGTTTGCTTTGATTTAAACAAGTTGCTATCTTTTTATCATCATTTGTGTTCAAAATTAGATATCTTTTTAACTTTTTCATTAGTACTTTTATATAGAGTTATAATTATTTTTAATTAAATTAAAGTTGTCATGCCAAAAACAAGATCAATGAGGTAAAAAAAAAGAGATTTCCAGAGAGCAGAAATTGTTGGAGAAACGTTGAAAGAAAAATCAACGAATCTTCCAAATTCAGCTATTAATTCTATTAAAAAGACTTATAAGGAACTTTGCGATCAAAATCTTCTAAGAAAATGTTTTCACGGGAAAGCTCAGAACTACAATGAAAGTCTTAACAATGTCGTGTGGAGTATAATTCCAAAAGACAACTTTGTTGAGCTACAAACTCTCCGTTTAAGGAATTATATCGCAATAATACTTTTTAATTCTGAATTTGCTGGTCTATTACCTCTACTTCAAAAATTAGGAATGAAATTATGTTCTGAAATGAAAAAATATTTTTGGTACCATGACAAAACGAGAATTGTTGGTTCTACGAGGCATTCTAAACCAGATAAGAAACTGTCTCGTAAAAAAAGAAAGGCCCTTCAAAAATGTAAAAGTTTGAAGTATGAGGTTCAGGAAGGCACAACATACAAAAATCTGGACAGTTTAAATACCTTCCTAAATCTATAAAAAAATTTATTGCAAATATAAACTTTATTTTGCATTTTGTGAAGAATGTTATTTTTGAACATAATGGTTAACGGTAAGAGTAATATTTCTTAAAGTAAACGAAATATTTTTATGAAATTTTTTGAGTTTGTTCTCTGTATCATAATGATTGCCTTCTGCTAAAAGTTAAGGATAATTTTAAAATTAAGTTATTTTTTAATGTAATTTTATATGAAAAAAAAAACTTTTCAGAAATATTCTGTGTTTTTTATGTCAAACACCTGTATTTCATAATTTTATTGTAAAGCTTAAGTTTTTTTTAATAGACAGCATAGTTAATCATTGAAGAATTGTATCCCTGCAAAAATTTTACTTATTTTTGTGATGTATATTTTTCTAGAGTTGTTAGCAAAAGACCAATTTTTTGCAATATTTTGGTATAAATTTCTCAATATTTTGAAAAAATAAGCTTTCAAAAAATTCTTCTTGCTGTATTTTCATAGTTTTGCAACGTTCTTAATTAAAAAATAATTAAATAATTATTTGTTATATTTTAGAAAATTGTCTCCGAACCCAGTTGGATACCTTGTGTGTGAATAACTACCGCTTCCAAATCTTATATAAATATATTTTGGGGGAGTTTATATTTTTAAAGTATATATTTATTGCAGAAAAAAATTCTAATCACATTCGGAAAAGATACTTTTTATATAATTCATTGAAAAAAGTTTTAAATTCGAATGTTTTTCAGTAAAATAAAAAATTTCTAGGGTTTTTGAGAGAAAGAAAAACAAAATTGCTTTTACATATTGATCTTGCATGTTCATCAAAAATTGTATACAGGGGGGTTATAATTTAAGTTCCCCTTTCAATATGCTGTAAGATCCAATGATCAAAATAACTTTAAATTTGAACTGAATATACTTAAAGAAAGGGCAGGGACAACAGTGTGGCACAAGAAACAAATTCCAAAGAGTATTTATTAATAGATGGTACTGTAAGTAGCAAAAAAAACGAAAGATAATCTGGCTACTAGTGACCTTTTGAATCGAATTAAGAGACGACTTTGGAAAGAGTTGTACATTAAACCAACTGTATTTTGTTGGACAATTGTGACAGTGTTAATTAAAAGCCCATTCATCACAGCAAGATCGCAGGAAAAATTAGTTTTTAATTTTCCTTGAGACAAAAACCGCATAAAAAGCAATGAAAACGTCTGTTAATTATCGCTCGTCGCCTGCAATACATTTTCAATATGCTGTCCACTATTTTCCACCACAAGTTTAAACGATTAACAGCATATTCCACAACACAGCGGAATTTCTCAGAGGTTCCATTGGGAATGTGTTCCGTAATCCGTGCCTTCAAGTCAGTTAAGGTATCCAACTACGTTCGGAACCGTGATTTTGTAAAGGCGTATAAATGGATAACATGTATGATATTTAGCGTCCCTTATTAGAAAATGTATATAAAATTGTCTTAAGAATAGTATTACAATAAAAAATTATTTAAGTACAATATTTTGACAAAAATGAACATAATGACCAATTTTCAAAATATTCTCCTTTTGTGAAAAATGCTTCTATCATAATTATATTTTGCCTGTATGTAGCTCAGACCTCTGTACAGAGGCTCATCACGAATTTTTGAAATATATAACTTAGAAGTGGGTTTATCCATGTTTTACGACAACAGAGGGGAGAAATTTTAAGAAAAAAACGCCTATAATTATTTCAATGGGTTGTAACTCTGTTAATGTGAATTTTAAAAATCATAGTTCAGCCTCTGTACAGAGGTCTGAGCTATATACAGGCAAACTATTATTATAATAGAAGCAATTTTCATAAAAGGAGAACATTTTGAAAAAAGGTTATTCTTTTCAAAATATTGTATTTAAATAAATTTTTTTTGTCAAAATGTCCTTAAAACAATTTTATACATGAATTCTAATCTAAGAGACACTAAATATCACGAAAATTATCCATTAATGCGCTTTTATAAAATCACGGTTCCAAACGTACTCGGATACCTTAAATTTGCAATTGGACCATTGAATACAACTCTTTTAAGATAACCGCACTGCCAAACATCACAAGGATTGAGGTCTGGTGATCCTTAAGGTCAGACTGTTGTAAACTGACAATTGATCATTCTATCATTTTCTAAATGCTCTTGAGCAGTTACATCACTGACTTTTCAAAATGTGGAAGAGGCCAGCTATTCATGATATTTTGAACCTTTTATGCCGCTTCCCACTTCTTTAAGTACATTCAAATTTAAAATCATTCTGACCAATAATTAATTTTTAAATCATTTTGAAAGGGGAATTTTAATTATGATCACCTTGTACTTACAAGCATTTTCAGCCACAAAAGATAAGTTCTTTATTCCATAACGCACAATTTAAAGCTACTGTAGTTCTTTACAATCAGTACTTAATCTTCTAAAAATTAAAAGAAGGATATCACACTTTTCGCAAAAACTTTTTGCAGAAATGTTTTTGATAAATCTGTAGAAATGAAATCTATTTAAATTTATTGAATAAAAGAGGAGTGACTCGAACCACTTGTTGTAAAAAACATTTCTGATCAAATACTTGAACAACTCACTATCAGATTTTAAAGATAAAAGAAACTAAATAAATACCCTGAAAATGGTATACTTACAAATCAAGTTTAACATCAATGTCTCAACTTAATTTATTAAGTTAGATGCTGGAGGCAAGAGAATGTTTCAAGACGAAAGATTCATAATACATTTAACAGAAAAGATAGGATCACACAAATGTTTGTGTGTATATTGTAGAATTCTCTTAAAACTGAAGCATGTATAAACTACAAGTTTATTTGCACTATAACAAGCAAATAAAATAAATGGAATGACATATTTAATTTAAAAAGTTAAGTACATTCACTGATTTTCAAATTTTAAATAATATTGAACCTAGAAATCTTTAAATATAAGGCTCTTACAGCAATGTCGAAGTCTTACGATGCAAACTTTGTTTACTGCCAGAAATATTGCATTTAGAATAGTTTGGATCTGTATCACGTTAGAAGTTTAAAAACATATTGAATAAGCACTTTTAAACAAAATTGTAAAAGTTAGAGCTACTCGCAAAATAAAGTTATTCAAAAGTATAAGCAGAGTGTTTACTTTGAAACGTTCGAAATTCCATGATTAGGTAAAAACTCAAAATCTTTTTTTAAGAAAAAGGTGACTTATTTACAGTAATGAGTTTTATACAGATTTATTCTAAAGAAGAAATAGTAGTATTAAAAGAGAGGATAATTTTTGATAAACTTTTCACCTAAAAAAACACGTGTTTTATTTGTATTGGAAAATTCTAATTGAATATTTGACATTAAGATAAAAATATTTTCCTTTTCGAAAAATAAGGGAATACTTTATTAAAATTATAATTTTTTTATTCTTGAATTTGTGTACTGAGGCTTTTCTAACTATTTTCAAAAAAATTAAAGAAAATAAATAAAAAACACAAAGAACTGCAAAATATATATTTCAATGAGCATATAAATTACATTTCAAAGTACTATGCGCCAAAATGGAAAAGGCTAAATTCCCTAAGATTTCTCTCAAAATAATTTACTTATTCGAAAACTTAGCATAGCATCATGAGTTGTGCACTACAAAAAACATTTCAAACACTATCATAAGATTTGTAAAACTTATATAATTAAACAAACAGGGTCTTTTTTTCGATTTTTGAAATCAAAATCACCGACTATGAAATAGACACACAAAGAAAAGCCAAGAAAGGGTGTATGTTATATGATTTTATATCTAACAATGATAAGAGTTATTTGAGTAAAGAAATCTTACGACCTCGGTGATACAATATTCTTCATCATACATTACTTTGACATCAAGCCGCGAAGATTTACTTTCAGAGAAGAAAAATGAAATTTTATCTAAAGCGAGAATTTTCTTTAACCCCTGAACGGTCTCCGAGGTACATATCCGTCTCTCCTAACCGGTGCGTTAAGTGCCTCGAACGTATATATACGTCATTGCGAAATACAATTATTTTGCGCTGATATCAGTAAAATTATTCTGAGCTCTCTGTCCTTGACAGTGTCAGTTTCAGACAAAAATTTGCCTATCTGTGACTTTCCCCCCCACCCCCAGATACACCGCATACGTGCTCCTAGTTTGAAAAACGGTGGCATTGGAGCGAATCACTTAACTTTTAATCGGCAGTTGAGGGATTAAGGGAAACCGCATTATGAGTAGAAGACTTGTTTTGAAATAAGAGTAATTTAATAAAAACTTCTTGCATTTCAACTGGCTACCTCATTTCACGAAAACGAATTTTATCTACAATCTTTAAGAGTATGGAAGCATATATTTTCAAATATTATTCCATAAATTATATATTCACCAATATTGTTGTAGTATATATATATATTTCTGTTTTAACCTAATGTAATTAAAAAAGATGTTCCTTAAGAATAAATCTTATTCTTTTGTCACATGAAGTCAAAATCCTTTTTTAATATTCGAAACATGTTATATATATAATTTCTCTTTAACCCTAATAAATATTTATCACTACTGAATAAAATAGTGTTATTGTAAAATTCAAATTCATGAAAAATTTAATTTTCAACTATTTTTTTTTGCATTTTTTTTTAAATCCAGTCATTAAATTTTAACAAAACTTTTTTCTGTTGCTTTTCAAACGGATGGTCATGTATTTTTATAGTTTTTTGAACTATCATTTATTCATATATCTTTTTTTTAATGTTTGGCTCGCTACCAAAAACGTTTGCCCATCCATGAGAACAAATTATTTTTTTTCACATGCACGAGTCTTTTTTTTTTTTTTTATTTTCAGAAAAACTGGACAATTGTTTACATTATGGTAAGAAATTGCTGACGCAGAAAAACGTTTTCACTTTTAGGGTTACTCTAAACCTTTAAGTTGCCAAATCTTGAAATGGGATGGGGAATTATTCTCCGAATCCGGAGATGGTATATGCAATTAGTCGCCAAATCTGGAAATCGTTATTCCTGATGATACTGGTGAGGACAATGGAACAAGATTATGAAATTATTGTATTGTCAACGGTCCAACAAGTGTGAAAATTTCGGGAAATTTAAAATGACCTTTAAAATTTGGGGAAAAAACGAGTTTAAATATTCCATTATATACAAGTGAAACTTATAAAAGCTTGTTAATAATAAAAAGGGGTGCGCGTTATACGACGAATATGTATCTAAATTAAAAAACGCAGCTTTAAAGTATAGGTGCGCGTTATACGCCGGATTTTAAGGTACATTTTTTCCTATTAATTACAGAGATTAATAAAATATTTCATTTTATATCGTTATGGAATAGGTTTTACAGTATTATATCTACACAATATTGGTAAGAAAATTGCAAAAAATCATTTAAAATATTTTAAAAAATGGAGGATGGGTGAAGTTTTTTAAACTGTCCTGACTCTCCATTTGCAATGAAAAATAGATACGGTGTATGGCAGCAATCCTTTTTAATAACATTCAACATTTTTTAAAAACATTTCAGCGAGATGTAACAGTGTTGCTACATTTTTCCAGCTCTCGTATGAGTTCTGTTGGGTCATCAATTGTTCACCTCTTTGCCACAACTAATGGCTGCATGAGCCATGTGAGTTTAATGAGATAACTCAGAAGGTTTATGGTTCTAACATTAGATTGCCAAGTGAATTTTTTGATCCACCCTCTATTCAAATTGATTCTGAAACCTTTGCTACTACATTGCTGACTTTTATGGACGAGTTGAAGGCAACAAAATCTTCACCTCTAAGAAGTTGAAAGATTTTTGTTCATAAAGACTTAAAGTCCTACCTTCATGTATTTGTGAATCGCCTAAAGAAAGCACTGGAGCCACCATATGATGAACCACTAACTGTAATAGAGAGAAATGAAAAATATTTCACACTGCTAATGAAAGGTAACCTGTGAATATATCAGTTGATAGAGACTAAAACCAGCTTATTTGTTAGTGACAGACTCAATTCCTGACAACCAACAATTCCTTGTAAGCAATTGGATGAGAATTCAGCAACTGATGACTAACTTCTTATCTGATGATAAGCCCGCTGTTATAACACATGGTTGACGAGTAAAGGAACCTATAAGATTTCAGGATTGATACTCGCTGTAAATAATTTTTAACTGTTTACATGATCAAGTGTATGGTATTTTGGCTATTTTATTTAAATAAATACTTGATACCGAATATCAAATCAAATCTTTTTTGGAAAATCATATTTGATTCATACATTAAATATGTTGAATATAAATATGTCATTGCTAATTCAAGAAGTTTTGATTCTCTTGCTTCAAATAAATTTAAACTGAATTACACACATCTTGTGTAATGATCCTTATCCTATTTAAATATGAACTAAATAAATCTCTCTTTCGGTTATTCAAAAGTTTATGCATGACTAAATATAAGCTCTCTACTTCGAATTTAACTATGAATAAATTATTCTTATCGGTCAGTTTAAAATTACTTTAATTAAAATCTACGAAGAGTATAATCTCTAAATTTGCAAAAGCCTGAAAATGTGACCCTTTTCGTTTGGTTCATGGCTCTTTAATAAACTTAATATGAATTTACATGCAAGTTATTAAATATTTAAATTAATGTTACACAAACTTTCGAATTTTTTTATAATTTATTAATAGGGACACACATAATTTTATCCTACGAAAAAACTGGAGCATTAATTACGCAAATTATTTGCCAGCTTTTGATTAATAGTGTAAACTTTGAGTAGAATAAATAAAAAATAGTAGCAAATGTAATGAATTTACATTTGCAAAAAGACAGTAATATCCCGACTTAGGCGTTTCCGGAGTTAAGCGATTTTCAAATATCGTCGATTCGTCTTTTGTTTGAGCGCTCGATTACTCACACCCTGCTTCCTCTTTAGTTAATCTACACGTTCGGACGTATCGCGTGAAATAGATGCTTAGCCAAAAAATCTATTTTAATTTTCCACCATATAATCAAGATTTGCTGGATTCACACAATCAGGACCTGATAATTCATAAGCACATAGAAATGCATGTGCAAGACATTGAAGAACTTGAGTCTTCAGACTTAGTTCAATCAGAAGATTGAATGACGTTTGGGAGTTCGACAGAAAGCTTCAGTTTAATTGTAAAAGGGTTACACACACACACACACACACAAATGTTATATATAAAATACAGACTCCAGCGAAGAGCGTATTTTTTAACAAAAAAAAAATAAAGAAGTTATTAGCATGATATGAGGAAATTTTGCGGGAGTAAAAAAGTATTTAAGCCGGCTGACTGCTTTTATTAGATTTTATGAAAACTTCTACATCGAAATAGCTTTGACTTGCGATTTTGTATTTGTGTAATCTAAGATTTTATTATCATTTTTTTTCTAAATTATTAATTTCTGCCGCCTTCGGTTCCAACAAAAATACCTTATATGTATTCATATGCGAAATTATATCCAGACTTATGCGAATTCGACTTACGCTATTACCACTCAGTCTACGTAAGTTCGCGGGCTATTACTGTAATAAAAAATCAAAATATTTTATAAATATATCATTGTGTTATGATAATATTTAAATTGTTATCAAATGCTTAATGGACATGCTAGTACTAATAAATCGAGATAGAAAGTTTTTTTTTAATTCATGAAAACTATGCCTGAGCAAAAAATTACATTTACAGTTAATAATTCAGCACATTACACAAAGTTCTTCATTAAATTATTCAGTTTGAAAATTATAATCTTAAAGAAAGAAAACAGTGAGTAAAACAAATCTCATTTTTCAAAAATCGTTTTAACACAGCACTTCTCGTGCAATGTATGTCATACCCACCATCTAAACTTTTTTCAGAATATCATGTGGCTGACTTTAGGGTCATATTCTTTGAGGTTCCATAGCTTGTAGGCGAATTCTAAATGTACACTTTTGGATACCGTCTCGTCGGGTATCTCATACCCAGCGCGTGATTCGCCGTTACAATTCTAAATGCATGAGTACGATTTAAAATCTTTCTTATGCAATGGAGTATTACTGTAGTTATGATAAAGAAATATGATGTTTAAGTAATTTAATAGATACAGTACTTAACAGATATAGTATAACGGTATTTTCGGATGAAGAAAGTCTCTTTGCGGGGATGATGAGGAAAAACCGAAAAATGATTATACTAGAAAGTATGATTCCTCTACTGAAATCTATCCAGATAATTTAACTAAGGGAGCAATTATCGTCCTTGATAAAATGACCACGTCATATTTAATGGCTAGAAAATGTAATCGTTAGACTATGACAATATTTTTTGTGTTTACTTTGCGACAATAAATGCGCAAATTATTTTGTTAAGTAGTCAAAAACCACAAACTAAACATCGAACCAGATGCTGATTTATGAAGTGTTTTGGATTTCGATTTACAGAAGAATGTAGAAACCTGCAAGCAATGCTTCTACGAAATTAAAAAAAGAATAATAATATGATCCAGTGAAAACATCTCACTCACTCGGAGAAGGCGGGTTATAACAATGTAAAACACCTAAAAAAAAAACTGAAACCAAATTAACGTGTGAAAATTTAATAAGATAATTTTTTTCACTTTTTTTCCCTTTTTTTCCCCTTTTTATATGCAAATTTTACGTTAAAAATAATTTAAATACCCTTGGAAAAAGATACCCCCCGTGAAGTCCTTCGTCTTTTTCAAGGTTATGTGCGGTTTTAAATAATAAAAATTTATTTAAAAAACATTAAATATGTAATATTTAACAATAAAAAGTATTCCCCGGGCCAAATTATCGACTGCGTAATTCACCGGTCTAACTGATTTAATATAGAGTGAAACGCGAAAAGCCTCTTTGGCGCGTTTCCCTTTTAACCCGAAACAGCGGTGAACAAAACTTTCCCCTTTGTTTCGTCTACGCCATGCCCGTGCACCTCCACTTTAATTTTACCTTCGATCGGTATATAATCTTTTTTTTTTTTTTAATTTCTAATAAAACTTTATTTCGAAGGAGACTGGGGAAAAAGTTTTTTTAACATAAAATAAATCAAAGAAAGTAAACTAATATATTACCTTCCAGATATAAATTTTTTTTAACTATTTTAAGCATTCAAAAACCCAAATTTTTAAATGTTTTACTTTTCTGAAGAGATCAGTTTAGAAATTTTTAAAAAATCAACCTCAAGAGATTTACAAAGTTATAAAAAAAAAAAAAAAATCCTTTTTATCAGCTATTAGATCTGCAGACTTAAAATTTCATAATTTTTTTTGTTTGTTTGTTCAGCCAAGATATGCAAAAAGCTTTTTTTTTGGTAATTACGATTGTAATATTTTCGCCTATCTTGGCGAAATAAACCAAAACTTGGCGCCAGCCCTACTATATCAAATTAGCATCCCAGATGGAGTTACGCAGTCTGATAATTAAACCGACGACTTGCAGTTATATCCAAGCTTGATTTTTCCTCTTTAAGATAGCAAACGATACACAACGGGATATTGATGAAAAATTTCGAAATTTTGATTTACGGGCATAAGACGAGAGTGAAATTGAGCTGATACTTAAATTTAAATTAAAACCCCCAGGGGGGGTATTTAAAAAATTTTTAAGTTCAATTTAAAAATCGACTAGTTTTGGGGGATGGGAAACCCCAGTCCCCCTTCCCGGGCCATATATTGGGAAAAAGATTTTTCAAGACATTAAAAAAAATCAGCTTTAAAACCAAGATGTGTCTCCCGTCCACATTAAAGATTCGTCTTTTTTTTTTCACAAATTGGGAAAAGGGAAATTACCCTAAAGCGTTTTTTTTTTGAAAATCATGTGCGAGTTTAGGGACGGGGTCACAAGTTTTCCCAAAGTTTTTAAAATTACTGCTGATATTGATACAGCACCTGAAAATATTTTAAAATAAAAAATTTTGAGCACAAAAAAATAGATTTCTACATGCATCTAAATTGTTTATTTAAAACAAGGGTTTTTATTTTTTGTTAACGTTTTTTTTCATTTGTGAATTAAATTATTTTATCAAAATTAATTGAAACCAATTTTAAAAGTTGCTTAAATATTTTCACTTACATTTGTTTTTTACCTATTTTAAAAGTAAATAACCACATTTTTTCTTGTTACTATTAATCCATTCTAGCAATTTTTTTTTAGAACCATTTTTGCAAATTTCCTTCCAAAAATGGGCCTTTTTCCATTTTTTCTTTACGCAAAAAACATTTATTTTTGGTATATTAATTATTGTACCCCCATTTTTCCCTAAAGGCCTAAAATTTTTTCCACCAACCCCAAAAACATCCATGGTTGCACCCGATTTCCTTTTTCCCTTTCGAAAAACTGGATGATTTTTAAAAACCCGGGACTGAGTGTTTCTTTTTTTTGGTTTGGGGCCAAATTTTGCCAAAAAGGGAACCCCTTTAAAATTTAAATTACTTCAATTAAAGCAAATCAATTTTCTAAAAATTCCGATGTTCATTTTTCCGAAATTCGGGGTTCCAAAAAACTAGCGAAAGAGGTTTACTGGGGACTTAATTCCGGGGGGAAAATTTCGGGTTGGAAAAAGTTTTCAACCAAATTGTGTTTCCCTTTTTTCGAATATATAGGTAAAATTTTTGTCCCCGCCTTCATCGAATCCAAACCAATTTGTTCTTTCCTTTTGGGTTTGGGTTGTCGTATCAACCATTTTTCCCCCCCAAATTTTTTTTTTCTGCAAATCGAAGGGTTTCTCCAAAACACAAACGCCCCCAGATTGGCGATTTTTTAAAAATTTGGGACCACTCGCCGATTGACAATTTCACCCAATTTTTTACTAAATTCCCTTTTAACCATTTAAATTAAACTAAACTCAGAGGAGCAACAGCCCCCCAAAGCTGGCCCCGGGGGCCGATCTCAGTTTTCATGACCTTGGGCACTGAGTTGCATGGGGAGTGAAATGGGGTGAGTGAGGGGTGAATATTAACGTCGCACTGTTCAGCTAAGGGGCTTTTGGGAGGCCCCGAAATTTTTAAACCCAGGTCAAGTGACGTGGACGACACCTGAGCTGGCCCCCCTCCCCTAATATCACACCACACCAACGGGAGGACGTTTCAGCTCCAAGATTTAACGTGCACGCTGCCCTACACGGCGGGTCTTTGTGGTATCCGAACTCATGAAGCCTGCCATGGCCCGATACCTTAACCCACGGGGCTCCAAAACCCCTCACTGAGTTGCATGAGGATGTTCCGGTGAGGTTGGTTAATCTGACGCGAAGCCCTCAGTATTTAGTTTCCAAACAAGCTTGACACTCTTTTATCGACCCACTGAAGAAATGAAAAAGTAGAGTCGATCTTGTCCAGCAAGGGGTTTGAACCTCGGACCTGCGGCGTGGAAGCGTGATACACTACCGCTCAACACAAAATGTTCTTTTTTAAAGGGGTCTTTGGAATGTTTAAAAAATAGGACCATAATTTGGGAAAATTTTCAGATATAAAAGAAATGAAAATTAAAATTAAAATTTTGGTGCTTCACTATCTTTAAAAGCAGCATTTTTATCATACTTTCCGTTTTTACCGAGTTTATTCATTTTTTCTAGTATAAAATGTGCTTCGCGTTTTTTCTCTTATACCTTAATGTTAAATGGGCTATGCCTTCACGTATTATAACAAAAAAGGAAATATTCATGTAATATTTTGCCATTTTTAAGAAAACCATATTGTTAATAGAGGTATGAGCTATAATAATGCAAATTTCCATGTAAATTGAGACATTTTTTCTGTCTGAAAATGTACTTCGCGTTTAGTTCAAGCTCTCGTACTTTTACCGAAAACAGCCTTAACGTTTGTCAATTTATTTTACCAATGCTTGGTAGGAAGAGAAATTTATTCGAATGAAGGACTTCAAAAATAAGAGCATCACAGATACAGAACAATATGGGCAATATATCTAAATATTAAATAAATGTTGTTTGAAATCATAGGTGCAAGTTAAACGCCGGAATGCACGGTACATGTATATTTAAGGTATCCGACTACGTTCGGAACCGTGATTTTAAAAAAGCGCACAAATGGATACTTTTCATATTAAGTGTCACTTAGATTAGAGTACATGTATAAAATATTTTTTAAGGATATTTTCACAAAAAAATTATTTAAATACAATATTTTGGTAAAAAATTAACTTAGATTAAACTTTTTTCAAAATGTTCTCCTTTTGTGAAAAATGCTTCTATTATATAATAATAGTTTGCCTGTATATAGCTCAGACCTCTGTACAGAGGCTCAACAACGATTTTGAAAAATTCACATCATTTTCAGAGTTACCATCCATTGAAATAACTATCGGCGTTTTTTCTTAAAATTTCTCCCCACTGCTGTCGAAAAACATGGATAAACCCACTTCTAAGCTATATATTTTAAGAATTCTAGTTGAGCCTTTGTACAGAGGTCTGAGCTATTTACAGGAAAAATATTATAATAAAAGCATTTTTCGCAAAAGGAGAATATTTTGAAAATGGGTCATTCTATGTTCATTTTTCGTCAAAACTTTGTACTTAAATAATTTTTTATTGTAATACTATTCTTAAAACAATTTTATATACATTTTCTAACCTAAGTGACCCTAAATATCATAAATATTATCCATTTATATGCTTTTGCAAAATCATGGTTAAGAACGTAGTCGGATACCCTTAAATATTTCTAATGAATATAATTTGATTGTTCTTGTGATAAATGGTGTAGCCGAGTTAGCAAACTGGTCAGGGTCGGTTCTCTCGAGTCGTGGTTTTGTGTTCCAGTCCCACTTAAGCAGAGGTACCATTAGAGAAACAAATGAATGTCAAATCTATTGCGGCTTATAGTTCTCATATTGGTGCGTTGTAGAAACGGATTAGGATAAGGTTTCTCCTTGCCACTTGATCGTGAATAAAAACAATATAAAAAAATAATTTTAAATTCAATTCCTACTTAGATCAACAAAGAAAAGTTTTTTTTACTACACAAATAGTTACAATTAATAAAAAAATATTGTATATACATACGACAAATTCAACTTAAGTGAAATTAAATTTTTTATTAATTATCATTAAAGTTTTTATTGTCACCCAAAACACAATCGTGTATATAAAATTTAAGTTCAAATAAATGCTTTAAAACAGAGAAAAAATCTTTTAAAATTTTGCCCAAGCCCAAAAAAAAGGATGCCAATGGCTGTATTTGTAATTCTTTGAAAAATTTAAATTTTTAAATTTAAATTTTTTTATTAATTATAATTAAATTATTGTATTGTCATCAAAAGAATCACGTATAAAAAATTTCATCTAAATTGGAGCTTTAAAATGTATTTTATTAGCGATTGAAAACCCCCCAAAGATAAATAAATATATAGAAGTGTGAAAATAGTAAGAATTAATTAAGATGCCCTTCACAAAACCTTCGTATAAACGCAAAATACTTTTAAATTTTTAAAAAAGGGTGGTCTTTTTTTATCCCAAAATGTTCCAACAAAAGAAAAAAGGCACATTTTTTTACTGCATATCACTAACCAAAATACTTAAAATAATGATAAAAAGGAATCATTTTGTTTTACTTTTCTATTTTAAAGTTTTTTACACTATGTTTTTATTTTTTTTAAATTGGTTTCACAAAAAACCCCTTTAATGTTTGCTTTTTTAATACACTCTGAAGGCTATGAAGAAAATTTCATACATGTTAAAAAAATTTCTCTCATATTAAAAAAAAATTTCGTGTTCGTACCTTTTTTTAAGGTTTTGAGGATTTTTTAGTGTATGTGAAAAAAAAATAAAACACGATTTAAAATGGTTATAATCCTAATTTTTTAAAATTCAAAGGGGGTTGGGGAAAAATTTGTTGTTTTTTATTTTTACCCCTTTTCATTTCTTTTAATGAAAATTTTCCCTTGCCCGGTTGAATTCCTGTTCTTTGTTGAATATTTTCAAAAATCTTAATTCCTGTCTTTAAGAAAAAATTCCCCCCTTCACCACAAAGAAAAAACCCCGATGAGTCCCCTTACCCCGGACAAATCCACTTTGAAAACATTAGCACTAAAATCTTTATAAAATTAAAATGTATGCAAATAAAAGATAGAAAAAACCGCCCTGCTGTAGGAACCGGGTTTTTGGGCCCGTTTTTGATAGCCTAGGTGTACGAGCACAAACCAGGTAAGGGGTTAATAAAGGATCAGTTATGATGAATACTTATACTTGCTGATAAAAAATTCGTGTATTTGAAATTTAATTGTATTAGTAAACTTCTGTTGCAGTAGGAATGCTTCACTAAAAGAAATTGTCCAGATCTAAGCCACTCCTTCGCACATATATTGGCAAAGAGAAACAGGAAGAAATCCAATAAAAATTTATCAAAAACTACAAAAAGAACATGTGAAATGAGACAGAAAAGTCAGACGAAACAAAACATAAGAATGGAACTCCTAGAAGAAGTTCTACAGTAAAAACTTTCTAGATGCCCTAATGTAAGCTAAGTTAAACTGAGACTAAGTAGAGATTTATCTAAATGTTTAATTATAACTAATAGGAAGATTATAAAGAATCTAATCACACACACACAGAGAAACAAAGAAACAATTGTATAACACTTTGCAAAAAACGTGTTCAAAAGAGTTATTAAGATTGAGTGATTACTTAAGTGTTTGCATATTTTTATTACTGTGATTACATTATGTGTAAAAACTCCATTCACAGCAAAATTAAAAAGTAGCATATGCAAAACCCTTAATTATATAAGACTGGATTATAGTTTTTGAGCTATATAAGTATTACCAGTAATTACTACATTCAGATAGAATCTTGTTATAAGCTACTCTTAAATCTCTTTTTAAAGATTTCCTACTGTGTGATATTTATAACAGATTATATTAAGAAAAGTTTTTAAATCAATCTACTTCTAAGTGTTCTTACTATAAGATAAGTAATAAGTTCATTGCGCGCGAACTTATGAGAAACAGAGAAAGCAAGAAAAAAAAAAAGAATTAATTGAATCTGGGAATAATTAGATTGTGTAATGAACGTCGTACTTAACGAAATTGAATTGTGCATCTTTATTACGACTATAGAAATTTTTCGTATTTTAGTCAGGAGATTGTGCAAGGGGTAAATGAAAGAAAATAAATTTAGCAAACTTGACTAATTTTTTTATACTAAACTGTCTGAAATTAATTAAATATTTGTTATGCCTCTTTTATTACAGGAAATAAAAATAAGTAATAAAAATTTAGTGTTTCAGAGAGTCGGTTGATTAAAATGAGTATATATAGATAAGAAACTTATCCAGGTCATGACAAATTTAGAACAATTAAGGATAATGATGCGTGATTTATCACCTATCCAAATTAAAATTTATAGTTGGAAGTTATTTTTAACTAATCGCTTAGTTTCTTATGGTAATATCATCTTTAATAAATAGACAATGCATGGAGAAATCGATAATTCAAAGAATAAAATTTTGAAAATCGCTTCTATTGTATAAAGGCTATGGTTAGCTAAGGCTTCGGCCACTTGGTACATTTCTGTTTTATAGATTAATACAAAGCATATTATATAGAAGCTATCAATAAAAAAGAAGCCTAAGTGGATTTCGTATTTTTGAACCACGGTTTTGAGGATAACATCTGAGATGACATTTCCCCCTTCAAACTTCTACACCCGGGGTCCCCTTTGTAGTTTGGTGTCCCAAACCAATTTTCAATATTGTTTTAAATTTTTGTAAAATATTAAAAAA